>JBAMJV010011734.1:0-31245 GCA_037951105.1 Echinarachnius parma
AATTTTTGTAATGTGGTGTCGGCGCGACGGGACGGAAACGCGACGGGACGGAAATTTGGTCATGTACAAAACAAATGGCAAATTTTTCAATTGCAATAATTTTCAATCCCTCATGAATTGTTTTGCCATTTTAAACATTTATTTCACCTAATGGCCAATAAAAAATAGTTACAAGCATATTTAGTATTGATATCACAGTAAAAAAAGAAAATTACAAATTTTCCCTATTGGACCATGTACAAAACAAATGGGACTTATTTAAATCAAAATTTAATTCCTTTTTTTTTTAGTTGTGTTTAAAGATTTATTAATGTTTAAGATAAAAATGACATATTACTATCCAAAAAAGCATTCTTTATCATTTGCTGCTTGGATTTGAAAATTAACTTAATTCAGGAAAAATCTGAAAATGTGTTTTATACTTAAGTGTGGAAGCACTGCTGTACATAGCATATGGAGGAGGATTCCCACCCAAATAATGTGAATATTTTCCTCACCAAATTAATTTTAGTTAATAAGCAAATTAGTTCATTTTAAAGCAAAAATACATGAAACTGTATTCTATTCCTTTTCAACTATACACTAAATGTATACAAAAGAAAGAAAACGGTGATGAAATTGCATTAATAATATGTTTAATCCGGATTAAATTCTGTCCCGTCGCACAATTTCCGTCCCGTCGCGAAAATGTCAAAGCCTCGTAGAATTTTTCTGAATAGAGGAAATGAAATTCTAACATCATAAAAGTGTTCAGGCATGAATTCATTGATACTTCAGAAAAGATGGCAATAAATAACTGCTCTAATATTGAGTGACGCTAAAAAATGGACGTCAAAACGCGACGGGACGGAAAAATGTCAGAATAAGGCAATTTTTGGCCCAACAAAAGAGGGCGGTATTATACGAAATTTGTGTGGTACAATTGTCCTATGCATGAGCTATCCAAAAACACTTCTATATTTCTAGAATGAATCTTAGTTTTTGTATAAATCAAATTTTTCAAAATTCCGTCCCGTCGCGCTGAGAGGGCGCTTTCCATTATTTAAAAGTGTATTACAGGAAATCCGAGAGACGGTATGCTTAGCCGAACACAGTTCCGGAAACTGCAGATACTCACCTTTCCTATCATACTTGAAAGAAAATGATTTTTTCAATTTGAAATTTTTACACTTGGGTTGACTACTTTTGGCTTTGGCCCTAATTTGCATATTTATGCAAATTAGTGATATATTTTATCACCATAAAAAACATGGATATGATGAATAACATCATTTGAAAGTATTTTTACAGAAAACCTGAAGAAATCCTGTAATTTCTCTTGATTTTAGATGAAAATCCCAATTTTCCCCCAAATTCGTCAAAAATGTGCATATTCAACATTTTAATTATTAAAAAAAAAATAATCGTCCAAATTTTTGTTTTCTTTCAAATTCTTATTCTACTTGACTTGTTGTACAGATGTGCCAATTTTCAAGTCGATCGGTCCATTCGTTGCCGAGATTGGAGGGGGGGGCCAAAACGGCCCCCCCCCCCCCCCCCCAGTGGACTCAAGTGACCAAATAACCCAGTGGGATTAGGGTTAAGGCGAAATATTTTGCGTGAGAAATGGATAGGAAACACCAACTGAATCTGACAAGCAGAAGCCAATGCATGTATTGCCGATTTTACATGCAGTACTGATTTACTGTGTTTATTTCCATGCCCGTTGTAATGTGTTCGATTTAACCATTCTTGGAACAGATGCGGCATGGTTACGGGAACTTTCCTTGTGGGACTGATTGAGGGCATATATGGTTTCTTTGTTTGTTGATTGTTTTTTCTTTGGAGGGCGTTATATCTTCTACTGTTTTAGTCAAATTATTGGGGGCCCTCACGTGCCCCCTCCCCCCCCCCCCCCCCCCTCGCATACCTATGTCACTGGTCATTAAACGTGATGGAACAAAGCTAGTAAAGGTACAGTTTACTATATCTACCTTAGTGTAATGTTATTAAAATGGCACAGATTATTCCTGTTATAAAACTATTAACTATCCACAACTTTGAGATGTTGCTGTCCCATCTTCATACCAATGAAGTTACTTTCCAACAAAATAAACATTATGCCTTGCATTGGACAGCGGATAGCACCCCCACAAATAACAACCAAAACAAACAAACTGACAAACACACAATGTCACATGCAAAACAAATATATTATTATGATGATGATGATGATGATGATGATGATGATGATGATGATGATGATGATGATGATGATGATGATGATGGTGATGGTGATGACGATGATGTTAACTATGCAATGATCTACTAATCAAGTAATGATAACAGTAATGAAGAAGTAAGAAAGAATCACTTACAAAAACAAAAATAACTTATAAAGCTACATGGACATGCAATATTTGAGATATTGCCATATCTGATGATAAAAAGAAAATAAACGAGAAAATCTGAGCAACAAACAAATACACATCTTCATAACAAATTACGACCTCATGCATGCGCTAAAAAAACAAAAGCTTGCTTGAGGATGTTCTGTTCCTATAGAAGTCCACCCTGCCTTCCATGAATGCGCCCCTAGAAGAGTGCCCCTTTCACTCTCCCCTCCCCGATGCTCTCGGCTACTTATCTTTGGAAACAGTGAGCGGCAGTGAGGATATGCTAGTGCTCTATCAAGGTGCCCCCACACTAGTGAGGTTCTCCTCCCCTATGCTACACTAGGTTCAGTCAAATCTATGTAAAGTGACCACCTAAGGGAGTCAAGAAAAGTGGCCAATGTAGACAGGTGACCTCTATAGGCCCTTAATGGATAGGCCCCTAGAGTAATGCCCCTTAATTGATGCACTCATTTCTCCCCTATGCTACATACATTTTGCTCACAAACAGTGAGCTGCAGTCAGAATATGCTGGTGGTCAATCAAGGTGCCCCACAGTAGTGCCCACTGCCCTTCATGGATATGCCCCCTACCCTGTTTGGAACCCCATGCTACATACCTTTGGAAGCAATGAGCTGCAGTGAGGATATGCTGGTGGTCAATCAAGGTGCCCCACAGTAGTGCCCACTGCCCTTCATTGATATGCCCCCTACCCTGTTTGGAACCCCATGCTACATACCTTGGGAAGCAATGAGCAGCAGTCAGGATATGCTGGTGGTCAATCAAGGTACCCCCACAGTACCCACTGCCCTTCAGGATGAGCTGTGCCTGCCAAGGCCAGTTGCCCCTCTTGGCCGAGTTGCCCCCGATGATCCGTGCCATGATGTTGCTGTTCTCGATGCCTCGTACTCCGCACGGCACTAGGATCACAAGAGATCAAAATGAAATATTATAATCAATTCAGAATCTTTCTCTAGTTGCCAAGTTTGTATAAATTTACTGGCATGTTAATAATGCTGTCACATACAAATAAACAAATTAGTAGGATTTTAGGCAACTCATATATATTTATTGTATATGGTGGCAGAAAAGATTGTGAAAATATTATGGCAAATTGGGGAGTTTTGTGCAATGATACACATGAAAATGAAAATAGACCAATACAAATAGCACTAATTGGCTACTTAGATACCTACATAGATCTTCTGTACAAAGTCATACTTTTTAATACCATTCCTAAATCATTTCTGCTGAAACTTAAAGGACAATGAAACTATGGCTTTCAGCTACTTTTATCATTTAGAGGGTGAACAGACATTTAATTGTATACATGACTTGGCAATTTTGGCCTACTGGATACTATGAAATCATTCTGTGAACATACCCAAATTTTACTAATTGTTACGGCGGCAAAAGATGATGGGATCGGCTATGTTCGTGTAATTACCCGACATGCTTCGCAAATTCTGACGTATGTACGGATGGCCGAACAAAAAGATAGAAAAGCTTTACACTGATTTGCAGACTCATCAAAGCGTCTGCAAGTATTCAAACAATGGTTTGAATTGGTGTTATTGAATGCAGGAATGCATCATTGTTCGATCACAGTAGTGTAAGTCCTCACAGACCTAACAATGCCGGCCTCCAGCGTTCGCGTGAATATTCTTCCATTTAAACAGAAATCTGAGTCAGGGTAATGTTATTCGAAATAAACAAGCATATTACGATGTTTAAAGTAGGATAAACTCTTTTCTAGAGTTGCATTGGCCTTTAATAACAAATAATACACGGTCTAGAGTGCGCTGTGTAAATGCAGCGCACGCGAGGTTTTGTTAAATGCGCGTAGCGCACATCTAACAAAAACGAGAGTGCGATGCATTTACATGACCCACGATAATACGACTGCAGTATGATTTGTTTTATAAAACGAGCTCAACCACGGAATTGTTTTTTTTCCTGGATTATTTGAAACAGACTTGCCATAATTAGTAACCCAGTCTATCTACTCTCTATAGTGTGAATTTATGAGGAATTTACATAATTCATCATCACTACTGCCAGTGGCGTACCCATGATTTTTTTATGGGTTTTTTTTCTTCTTCAGACAAAATTTCTGTCAGCGGGGGGTAGTCGTAGAAAATTTTTGAAGCAGAGACCAAGTACCTTCAAAATTTTCGAGACCGAGACCAGGTCCGGTCCACAATTTTCGAGACCGAGACCAAAACCCAGTGGTTGAGAATCCTGTAAGCGGGGGGAGGGGTTATTTGCTTACTATGTCATTAGACATGTCAATATTAATGACTATTGTTAGACAAATTGAAACGGTTTGCTACACACATTTGTCTCTGAAAATGTTCCCAAGCATAGAAATCACAAGAAAATTGATTAGTGAGAAAAATAAAAGCCTAACACACACTGATCCGTCTCGACTTGATCAAACTGGTTTTCAGTCAGGCCTGATCGGTCAGTTGAATGTTCAATCGGAACTGACTGGCATTCAACTGGTTCCCGACTGGCAAAATTGGAGTCGTGAGGCAACGCACACTGACCCAATCCGACTGAAATCCAGTCAGTTTGGGTCGAGTTGGCTCTGTGTGCGTCCTCTTATAAACTAACTTACATGTTTCAAGGCTACACTCCACACCAACGTTGTGTCTGCCATAGTTACACTCCGCACCAAACAAGGCTAGTGGATCCACACGGTCATCACCACTGGAAGGTTATAAATTTGCAAAGAAGGATACAAATTAAGTTGTTAGGAATTTGAAATGAAAAATAAAGAGTGACATATTTGTTGATAATACAGCTCCCATATAAATAAACTAACTCTAGGTCTCATTCCAAGTGGCCTTGTATGACCAGATCTGACCTACCTTATTTGCCGGTGTATATCAAACCTGCATGGTTTTACAGAAGGAAGTACGATCGAAAAGGGGGGGTGTAGTTCATAAACGTCCCCATCCAGGCCAATACAGCATGGAACACTATGCATGGGACTGTATCATACCTTTGACCTCATGACCCCAAAATCTGATGGGGCATTCTGAGATACATTCAGGTACCAAGTTTGATTAAAATATTCTGTGACAATTTTTGAAAAGTAAATATGAATTATTAGGAAGATTGTAAGATTGGAAGATTTCCTTTGCAATGATGCCAACATTGATTGGTTGAATGCCCGTGTGCACCGACCAATAGACGCGGTCTGTTGCTGACCTATCAGGAACGCACTCGCTCATGCGAGAGTGTGTTTTGGAGCCACGGTAGAGCATAAAAACCGAGTGTCTACATTAGATTATATCATTTGACAAAGTATTGCAGCGGCATACGAAACGTCATGATCTTTTAGATTCCTAGTTTGACCATACATTGCGAGACAAATGAATATCACTAGCGATATTATTTCAGATACTATATCCGCAATGGATTATATATTTACTATTATTGATTGAACATATGGGCGCCTTGCCCTGAAATTGATACGTAGATATGAGCGTTGTAGCAAGAAGGTGGCTCTGTTCTACCGTGGGTTGGGATCAGCCGTTGGGGGCAGGTTTGGTCGGGGTAGTGTCATTGCGACGTATCGTACGCTGGTTCGGCAGGCGGGCCGCACAAATGTTCCGTTGATTGGTTGAATGCCCGTGTGCACCGGCCAATAGACGCGGTCTGTTGCTGACCTATCAGGAACGCACTCGCTCATGCGAGAGTGTGTTTTGGAGCCACGGTAGAGCATAAAAACCGAGTGTCTACATTAGATTATATCATTTGACAAAGTATTGCAGCGGCATACGAAACGTCATGATCTTTTAGATTCCTAGTTTGACCATACATTGCGAGACAAACGAATATCACTAGCGATATTATTTCAGATATTATTATGGTTACAATACAAGCATTTTTAAACCTTCGCTCACATTTTAAGTAGGCAAAAAATAGCAATATACAGTATACTCACCCGGTGGTCAAGAACATCAAATATGTACAACCGATCAAACAGATTGCAACGGGAATGACCCGAAATATTGTTCTCCAACTTGAACACTTGAACATTGTACTTCTTTTTACTATTAATTTCATAATTCAAATAAGTTTTATGATCTGTTTTATTAGCTAGAACTGTCACCGGCTTATCACAATAGTTAGCGGCCATTTACCTGGGTTTACGGTTGTTCTACAGTCCCATGCATTGGATATCGTGTTGGCGTTGCACTATGTAAAATTTGATTATTTCATACCTGTAGGGCTTGCCCTTAACCGCCAAAATTTTGCATTATTTTAACAGCGTCATAACTATCGTTGACAATCGTGACATGATTCTCTATAATTGATCAGCCTGGATGGCTATGCTGGTCTTATTGATCATCATCATCACAGTACAGGGCGTAGCGCCCGAGGGTGTAGGGTGTGGGAGGGGGGTGTCCCCCCTCCTGTGGGAGGGGGGTGTCCCCCCTCCCACGGTAGGGAGCTTTTGCAAATTTTCACTTGAAATAATGCAATCTGGTGCATACCTTGAAGGAAATTTGATAATACTGAATTAAAGAAATCAGGACTTTAAATCATCTCCCTCATGATAAAGTATGGGCAAGTCCAAGGTATTTGTTCCCAAGGGGGTGAATTTTCATCTTCACCCAATCAAGTGAAACTTGATGTCATTTTAAAGCTGAGATATTGAATTTTGATAATTTGAAAACAAAAATGTTAAGGGTGGCTCCAATAAGTACTATTAATCAAATATATTTGCATAATATGTTTAATAATCAGCATAACGCGTTGGACATCTGAATTAAAGACAAATTAAATCATATTTAAAATGCTTGTAATGATTATTTACTTATTATTGGCTTGACCTGATGTCATTACCATAAGGAAATGGGATTATGACTTTCAGCTTGTTATCTCATTCAATATGCAAATTAGATGCGATCCAAAATCAGCATGTCCCACGCGTTACATTTTTACATCTTATTGTTTCGATTACTCGTTAATCGAAAGGTTTATTTTTCTGAAACTCTACAAAGTTCTAATACCTTGGGGGACATCCATAACATAGCAACAAAAGTTAAGGACATTTACCTTATTAGCATAATTCTACAATTAGATTTTGTCACGCGTGGGACATTTTGTAACGTGTGGGACAATCTGTACAGTAAAGAAATGGGTTTTTAAAAATCTTGTTTTAGCCAATTGGCAAATACTCGATAATTTTGCAATGCGCAAAGATATTGGCCCGAAACTTTACAAGTGTTTTCTTTAAAGTCTTGCGCAACTTTTGAGACCAAATTTTGACGAACAGCTAGACCCTCACAAAGTCACATGACTTTTTCGAAGTGGAAGTCATTCCAGAAATTGCATGATTTTGTGATTTATGTACAAATCCTATGGAAAATAGTGTTTTTCATATGATTTATAAAAACTCAATTATTTCTTATTTTAATCACTGCAAATAAATACTTTTAAGAACAATAACTGTTTGACAATGGCGAATAATTGATTTCATTAAAAAAAAAATGTAAAAATGGAAGTTGAAAAACAAAGAAATATCGGAAATAATATCGCTAGTGATATTCGTTTGTCTCGCAATGTATGGTCAACATTGAATCTGAAAGATCGCGACGTTTCGTATGCTACTGCAATACTTTGTCAAGTGATATTAAAGTAACGTAAAACACTCCTATTTATGCTCTCATGCGGCTCCAAACCGCGTTATCTCGCATGAGCGAGTTGTTCCTAATTGGTCCATAACGGGCAAATTCTATTGGCCGGTGTACACGGGTGCTAAACCAATCAGCGAGGCGCTGGCTCGGCTTGCTTGCTAGGTGGGAACAATAGCGAGCTCGACCAATCAACAGACCGCTGGCTCGCTACTGGCTGGAATCAACCGTTGCGGGCCGGCTGGTCAATTATTTCTTCAATTATTTCTTATTTTAATCACTGCAAATAAATACTTTTAAGAACAATAACTGTTTGACAATGGCGAATAATTGATTTCATAAAAAAAAAAATGTAAAAATGGAAGTTGAAAAACAAAGAAATATCGGAAATAAAATCGCTAGAGATATTCGTTTGTCTCGCAATGTATGGTCAACATTGAATCTGAAAGATCGCGACGTTTCGTATGCTACTGCAATACTTTGTCAAGTGATATTAAAGTAACGTAAAACACTTCTATTTATGCTCTCATGCGGCTCCAAACCGCGTTATCTCGCATGAGCGAGTTGTTCCTAATTGGTCCATAACGGGCAAATTCTATTGGCCGGTGTACACGGGTGCTAAACCAATCAGCGAGGCGCTGGCTCGGCTTGCTTGCTAGGCGGGAACAATAGCGAGCTCGACCAATCAACGGACCGCTGGCTCGCTACTGGCTGGAATCAACCGTTGCGGGCCGGCTGGTCGGGGGGTGTCATGGCGCATCATTACATGGCGGCGTATTGTACGCATCCAAAATTCGGGTATATCCATCCCGTTGTCTCTATTGAAATTACTGGGATTGAGACGGATCTGTATAGCTTCTTTTACCCTACGTGTGTACCAATGCCGTTCTTGGGAAAGGCAGCGAACCCCGTCCCAATCTGGCTGATGCTGGTTGTCCCAAGCATGTTCGGCTACGGCTGAGTTGTCAGTTCGGCGTAGCCTGACGTCCCTCTTATGCTCGGTGATTCTTTCTGATATCGGTCGGGCAGTCTCTCCGATATAGGATCTATCACATCCTTTGCAGGGGATGTTGTACACAATGCTGTCTCGTCTGTGTTGAGGAATTGGATCCTTGGGTCATGTTAGTTGCTGGCGTAGGGTAGTATCTGATCTGAAGACCGTTCGGATGCCATGGCTCTCTAGGCGGCGCCTGATTTGCTGGGAGACCCCATCAATGTACGGCAAGACTGTGAAAGTCTTGTATTCCTTCTGATCCTTGGGTTCTGTCGTTCTCTTCTTGGTGTTGTGTACAAAACGGCGTGGGTAACCGTTAAGACTCAGGGCATTGCGGACATGGGTCCGCTCTATGCATGGCTGTTGTGGACTAGTCACAATGCGTGAAGCTCTGTCAAATAGACATTTCACTAGACCTCTCTTCACCGATATTACGGGATGGTGAGAGTCAAACGCTATGTACTGGTCTGTGTGGGTAGGCTTCCTGTAGACTGAGGTGGAGAGCCTATGGGCAATTCCACGGTTAGTAACGTTACATTTAGAGCATATTTTCATAACGTATTCTACTGTAACACCACCATCTATTCATTTCAAGGCACAATCATATTACAACATGTTCACCTACCCTAGGTCTATAATACAGAAAAAGATGAACACAATTGAAATAATATTCGCGTCGCCATGGCAACCTTTATTGTCGGTTAGTAACGTTACAAAAAAGGGACATAGGAAAAAAATCAATGTTCTCAGATGAGAAGTCTTCTAAAACCTTAGATAATTCCAACAAAGTGCCATATTCATTTTACTTATAGTTAGTTGACACATGTTTCAGCCAATAATTAAAGCATCTTGACTCTTTATTTTTTTCATTAGGCTCCAAAATCATGGTTAGTAACGTTACGGTTAGTAACGTTACACTTTGTCCGTGCAAAGGTACAAGTTACCAAACATCATTTTTTACCCTCCCTTCACCTCAAAATCACAAGTAATACTTAGGAATTACATGTAAATCAACATAACTATCCATATTACTCTTAACTTTTAAACTCTTAAACTAGAAACTCTTAACTCACAACCTGAAACATGAAAACCATTTGAAAACATATCTTATCCGATACATTCCATAGTTCACCAACGTTCATCAAGTGGTAGATGTTAATAATGCATAATTTGTAATACCAGTTAACTGTTTATTTGTAAGCATTTAAATTCAATATTTGTGGTATTTTTACAGGCAAATATTGAGTAGAGATCTATGAATCCAAATGGTCATAAATTTGTTGACTTGTTCAAAAATTCAATTAATGTTAAAATTCGGATTCTTACAAAAACTTCAAAAAGTACTTTGTTCATAGTATCAAATTCACATACTGTACATGTAGAGCTTTTGTGTAAATAAAATAATTATACTATGACTATGTGTTTTAATACAAAACTCATTGGAGAGATAGAATTCTAAAAAGAGATGTTTGTTTGTAGCTAGTTTCTTCTTGATTTGTAGCTGTTTTTGCACACATTTTGGTAGGGAATTTTCTTGCATCTTTTTCTTCTCCCGGCTCCTCTTCATGGTAACTGCTTTCTTATCTTTGTACTCCTCATACTTGCCAGTCCTCTTCATGTTCACTATAAAATTATTTTGCTTCATGGCCTACAGATAGAAAATAAATAAAGACAAAATATAATGTATGAACTAAAAGATAGGCAAGTAATAATTAATTAAGCTGAACATTTTCTGCATCATATTACAGAGTAGAATACTTATTTGTGAGTGTTGGAAAGTTCCCATATGACACAAACAAATGAGATAAAACAATTGTTACAAATATAGTATACAGGTAAAAAATATTTCAGTCAACAAAATTGGTTTTAAGATTCTTGTTGTATCCCTTAGAAGTTTTCACAAAATTAAAATACTACTTTTTGCAAGTGCTTCATCACTAAAGATTTTTTGTTTACATACAAGTTTAAGGGCAACCGACATGGCTAATGCACCCCTAAAAACACACAAACATAAACATCTCCAGTGTGATTACATTTCATTTGTATACACAAGTTTATGTAATCCATTACAATATATTTGTTTGATATCAATATATTAATTTGACTGTAAATACAATGTATATCATTAATCAGTGAAAACTGTACACAGTGTATTCAGTACAACGAAATACCTTGATATAAGGTATAAATGATAATTAAGATTATAATTACTACAATAATTCAACTTACCAAAGGCAGGTGGCTGAGTCAAAGTAGAGTCAACAATATTTTCCAATGACTGCTTTCCAGGAGAAAGATTTATGAGGAGTTTACACTGAAATACTGCTCGCGCTGAACATCAGATACTGCACATGTTCTTGCATAGAGCATAGATATGAGATGCTGCACACATGGGATGCTGCACATGGTTGAATAACTCACATTTCTTAAAAAAATTGATCATCCATTGTTCTAAAGTGCCCTCTTTTGTCTTACTATACATATCTTTTCACTCACTTTTGATCAGGGCCAGCTTATAAGTGTCTCTTTCACTGTTGTTATGGTTAGTAACGTTACACTCTGTATCATAGACTGGTTAGTAACGTTACACGGTTAGTAACGTTACAGATTTTGACTGCTGGGCAATTCCATAAATTCGGACGTACATTTCACACACTTCAATTAGGTACTAAAGGAGAAGTAAATGTAAATCATAAGATTTTATGTGATCAATAGATTGCTAATGATGAGTAGAAAATAATAATATGACTTATTCAGATTTTACCACCATAATGACCTTGTACCGATCAAAAAACACTGCATGGTCGGACGTACTCAGAGAAAATGATTTTTCTGACATGAGGATTTCAACTGGAAAACTCTGTGAAGTTGATCATTTTTTGGGGCCAAATCATCTATTACCATTTGGATATAAAGGGCAAGTCCAAGATAACGTCAACCTAGCTGTTGAAATTTCATCTTGATTTACCGATGACATGTTTCACATCATATTAAAGCCCATGAGTTGAAGTATTGAATTCCATAAAAAGAAATTCAAATTTATGTAAATTTATGCAAATTTGAAGGGCCTCATTTGCATAAATGTGAAATAGGAGTGTTACGTATGGGACAATTATAAAAATTCATAAAAAATCAAAGGGAATGATATGATATTTCATTCATATATAGACATGACCACTCAATCATCCATATAAATTTTGCATAAATATTAAGTCATGACCTAATTAATTATGCAAATTAGGTTATGTCTTAGCATGAAATGTCCCATACGTAACAAAATGAAGAACCTTTTTTCATTTTTTTCAAATAATTTAATACTTATACTAGTGCAACTTTGGGAAGTTCTAATTTATGCATTTTAAAACTAAAATACTATAATAAGCCGGGAAATTTGTATTAACCCTTTGTTTTAAATAAGAAAATTAGAATTTATAAAAAGTGTTACGTATGGGACAATGCGTTACGTATGGGACATAATTTATGTACAAAGTCAATGCAGCTGCTGGGAGCCTTTGTGGCAGATAGGCAAATATTTATTTTGGAGTGATATTGTCATGATATATCAATGTTAAATGAGTATAGAGAAGGTAATTAGGTCCATAAACTTTTTTAGAAGTGAAGCCATTTAAGTAAAACAATAATTTATGCTCGGCAGCCATTTTGAAATATAATTAGCTAATTTGCATATTCATGAATTAGAGCAAGATGTCTATTTGTAATCAGGAATGTAGTGTAAAATGTTCCAACATTTCATTTAAGGTATTTGGGGCAAATTAAGCCATTTCTGCTCCGCATTGGCATGTATCACTTGAGCAAAGCCCTGAAATCCAAGATGGCTGCCCCTAATTTGCATATTTATGAATATTACTGTTAAACAGTGGCTTTACAAACCCACACAATGTACTAATTTGATTTAATCATGTCCTATTATCTATTTAAGATTTCTTAACTTACTTTGACTCCAAGAACATTATTCAAAGCATATGATTTGCATAATTAAGATATTTACCTAATTTGCATATTCCCAAATTCCTGTAGAATTGTATAAATTCTGATATAGGAATGCTAAACTAATGAGTGATACCTCTTTTATAGGGTTTTAAGGGGTGACATAACCATTTCTGATACTTACTTACACAAATCACCATGGAAACTCGTTATTTTTACCAAATACCCTCAATTTGCCTTAAATATTGATTTACCTACATTAAACGAATGGGGACAAAATGTCCCATACGTAACTGTCCCATACGTAACACGTCTTTACCCAAATTAATTAGAGCCTGTAAGAAAACCGTTCTTCTGAATGAAATGAAACTTTGCCTCAATAAACCTGAGCAATGTACCCTCTACCACATTGAATTACAACCTGTCCTCTAAATTACTTTCACAGAGTTTTCAACTTAAAAATTATTTATAAAAAACCTCATTTCTTCTGGTCCCATACGTAACGCCATACATTTTATATAATAAAATATTATTGCAAAGGTCAAAGGTCACCATCTTTACCAAGGTTATTCTTCTTATAGATACCAGTAATGGAGATGGTAAAAGAATAAAATCAAAGTCCCTCTACATTATTTTTTTTGGAGTGAAAGTCTCTGAAATGTCCCATACGTAACGCGCGCGTTATCTTGGACTTGCCCAAGATTAGAAATGATGGGAAATATAAATATTTTCCCTTCGAAGCATGGAATATTTACGTTTTATTTTCGTGTCGGACGTACAATGTCGGACGTACAAGACTGCCGTGTTGGACGTGTGTTATACAAATGCAAGTCTACTTGCTGCTGAAATATTTGCTGTAAATAGACACTTTAAGTCATAATTAGTAACTAATGTTGTCTTAAATGGTACTGTACCATTAAATTATGGCAGTATAATACACATAAAAACACAATTAATCTTCACTAACATGAATATGCACTGTTGGGACTACATGAACTATATACTTATAATGTAAATTTGAAGTATAGGGTTGATTTTTTTATCACAAAATGTATGTTTGTTGTTCTTTCCTACTAAGAAAATTATTAAATGGCCTAAGTGAGTCATAATTAAATAATAATTATACAACATGGTCCATCTGAAGCCCTCTGAAGTATGTTTTTATGATATATTCTTTAATGACAGCATGATAGTGTGTAGTATTGTAAATACCCATACAAAAATGTGACTATGGAATGTCCAGCCATATTATGATGATTTGTTAGAATTAGGGATATGAATCACTAAGTAATTAAGAGATATTACATTTGAATACACTCTTTAATCATACAGATAGGATACAGTGTGAATTTAAGTGTTTTAGGCTGGCAAAAACCTACTCATTTCAATGCCGTGTTGGACGTACATGGTCGGACGTACTCAAAAAGTGTACGTCCGACCACCCATTTTTTCCTTAATTAGTGATGATTGGAATTTTTTTTTTTACTCTCTGTGTAGAGGGGTTAGAACTTGCTTTGCATTGACATCCTGCCCTTTATTGGGTTCTTTGTCTTTTCTTGAAATTGAAAATAAGTGTTTTTCCGTGTCGGACGTACATGACAAAAATAGTCCTGATATTAATTAGCTACAAATCGTAATTAAAAGAGTATTTTTCTAATTTTTGTGTGGTAATGGATTCAGAAAATTATAATGTGTACATCTATCATGGTCAATTAATTATTCAGTCTATTTTAATTGAAATACATACAAATATCAAATGGTATGTTACAGCAAAGAAAAATCAGCAACTTCAGAATGCCTTGATTTGGAAGGGTCTCATGACCTTGACCTTGATCAATTTTTTTTTTAATGAATGGTTTTTGACAGTTCACATTATTATCTTCAAATTGATGTATCATTTGGACCAATATGATGATTTTGAAATTTGTGCCTACTGGTTGACATATTTATGGAATTGCCCTGCTTATAATTAATACATCATATAATATTTGTAAAATTTGTTCCTTAATTTTGATAGAGCATTGCTGGAAGAGAAAAATTTGAAGTAGGAATATTATAAGGCATTGCATTTTCTCTATAGAAAAATAAATCCATGTTTTGGTTAGTAACGTTACATTGCAAAACAAGGGTTTTTAATTTCACTCACTGTTGGCTTAAGCAACTCAGATGCTTAATTTTGCATGATAAATCTATTAGAGCATTGTACTCACTAAATAAATATGATAAGTTTCGTAAGGTCTTGTGTATTTTCATGCTCATAATGGCTTAATTAACTTTTTCTTAACTTACATTAGAAATAACACATGAAAATATCACCAATATAAATTTGCTATTTTTACCCACTTTTACCCACAGTCAAAGCAAAATAAATGACTTTTCCAGTAATTTTGATGTGTCTTTAATCATATACAACCAAAAAATGTAAGAAAAAGACACTTTGAAATTTTGGGGTCATGTCCACCTAATCATGGAATTGCCCCTATGGTTGTCGTGTCTGTGAACTAAGTGTCCAAGAATGCTATCTTCCCTTCGCACTCCATCTCCGATGTGAACTGGATGGATGGTTGGTGGCTATTCATGTGTTTGAGCAAGTTATCTGTTTCAGAGCTGGCGACTATGATGAAGGTATCATCTACGTATCTCTTCCAAACACGAGGAATGCAAGAGAGGGGGCATGTGTCTAGCGCTTCTTCTTCGAAACTCTCCATGTATAGGTTGGCCATGACAGCCGAGACCGGACTGCCCATGGCTGCCCCTTCCGTCTGTTCATAGTATGAACCTTTATACAGAAAGTATGTGGATCGAAGGACAAACTCGAGGAGTTGGGTGAGTTGCTCCGGTGAGAGTGCCGTGCGGTGGTGGGCAAACTGCTGTCCTGATTGCAAGCGTTGCAAGGCAGCATTGCATGCGCCCTCAATCGGTACATTGGGTGAAGAGGGAAACTACGTCAAACGAGACCATGCGTTCTTGTGCACCAATGGTTCGCAAGCTTTCCAGCACCCTGCTGAACCTCAAGAAAGACAATGTGATGGATGAACCGACCTATCGTAGGTTAAAACCCACACAGAAGCAACCGCCTAGAATATACGGGTTACCCAAGATACACAAACCCACAGTACCACTACGGCCTATAGTGTCATGCATAGGCTCCTTTTCCTACAACCTCTCTAAATACCTAGCAGAGATTCTTTCTCCGCTCACGGGTTCTACTGAATATACGATTCCCAATTCGAGTGGTTTTGCACAGTTCATAGCAGAGCAAACCATTGGTGCACAAGAACGCATGGTCTCGTTTGACGTAGTTTCCCTCTTCCACCAATGTACCGATTGAGGGCGCATGCAATGCTGCCTTGCAACGCTTGCAATCAGACAGCAGTTTGCCCACCCGCACCGCACTCTCACCGGAGCAACTCACCACCAACTCCTCGAGTTTGTCCTTCGATCCACATACTTTCTGTATAAAGGTTCATACTATGAACAGACGGAAGGGGCAGCCATGGGCAGTCCGGTTCTCGGCTGTCTTGGCCAATCTATACATGGAGAGTTTCGAAGAAGAAGCGCTAGACACAATGCCCCCTCTCTTGCATTCCTCGTGTTTGGAAGAGATACGTAGATGATACCTTCATCATAGTCGCCAGCTCTGAAACAGATAACTTGCTCAAACACATGAATAGCCGCTAACCATCCGATCCAGTTCACATCGGAGATGGAGTGCGAAGGGAAGATAGCATTCTTGGACACTTTAGTTCACAGACACGACAACCATAGGCTCTCCACCTCAGTCTACAGGAAGCCTACCCACACAGACCAGCGTTTGACTCTCACCATCCCGTATCGGTGAAGAGAGGTCTAGTGAAATGTCTATTTGACAGAGCTTCACGCATTGTGACTAGTCCACAACAGCCATGCATAGAGCGGACCCGTGTCCGCAATGCCCTGAGTCTTAACGGTTACCCACGCCGTTTTGTACACAACACCAAGAAGAGAACGACAGAACCCAAGGATCAGAAGGAATATATATCTGTGTGAATTTTAGGCGTCGTTTTATGACTGAGCTGAGTGATTGGATTGGTATACATCAGGGCAAGTCCAAGCTATTTTGTATCTGTAACGCGCGGGACATCAGAGCGAACAAGAGAGCTTACTCTTATAAAAAATATTGAAACACCAATTTGTTTTACATTTTAGATGCTTTAGAGCAAATTCTATCAAACGGCAAAAAAAAAAAAATCCCCCATGCATTAATAATTTATGCGACTTTTTGCTAGCGTAACGCGCGGGACCAGAGAAAGTTGGTATTTTTAAACTTTGACTTCGAATGTTAATTCCTCTGAATTTATATACAATATCGAAACATGATTGGTATGGTCTTAATGTGCATCTTGTGCTCTATCAGAATATGAAATTTCATCATCTCAAACACACAGGGTCAATTTGAAAAAAGATTGTATTGTAACGCGCGGGACATGTAACACGTGGGACATTTGCCTACATAGGCCCACCCCCCAATTTGCCCTTTTTATAGATATATCAAGAATTTGTGCTTGGAAAATGCTCATCTTATGCATAAACGTTCTTTATGACATTTCCTAACAACATTTAAAAACAAAATTTGCAAAAGCGAATATTTTATTTATGTATTTCTTTGTTTTGGGAAATTCTTATGTATTTCTTTGTTTTTCAACTTCCATTTTTACATCTTTTTAAAAAAGAAATCAATTATTCACCACTGTCAAACAATTTTTATTCTAAAATTAATTATTTGCAGTGATTAAAATGAATAATTATTGAGTTTTTATCAATCCTATGAAAAAACACTTTTTCCATAGGAATTGTACATAAATCACAAAATTATGCAATTTCCAGATTGACTTCCACTTCGAAAAAGTCATGTGCCTTTGTAAGGGTACAAATGTTTGTCATGAATTTGGGGAAATGAATGGACACCAAAATGATATATATCCATACCAAATATATCAAGCTTATATTTCATAGGTATGTTTGCATTTCATAATGTCTTTTTGTAACATTTCACATCGCGATTCTGAAAATTTTCGGCAAATAAAATCCACAGAACGAGGCTCCCGCTGGCAAGGTACTATGCCAGGAGTTGTGGCAGGCGAGTGGACTAGCTGTGGTGTCATACATGGTGATTGAATTTGAGTTCGAACTTCGATTGAAATCACTTATCCACTGGTTTTTATTTCAACATCCATAACTTATTCCTATCACACCTTTCTTTGCAATAAGTACATCCTTTTATTTCCCTCTATTTGTTTAACTTTGTTTATCCTGTGAATTTATTTTTATTATCAGATTTCAATCCATATTCATGATATTGTCTTGTTCTTTTTCTCAGCGTAGATTTCATCAACTTCTAACAATTTGTTTGTTTCTGGTTATTTTGTTGTCTTTGTCGCTGTGTATTGCTTGCTGTCTTTAATCTCATTATGATGCTAATTCCTCTGAGATATTTACTTTCCATCATCATGATCATATCATTCAAGTGAATTTGTTATTTTTGTTCTCATCGTAGATTTGGGAGTAGCTCAAGATAGAATTCATCATAAACTAGTTTTAAAGACCTTTTCTAGCTATTGTTGGGCTTGGTACGAACAGTCACGTCACGTTCACGTCACGTCACGTTAATGCTGTTATCCGATCCGGATCCGATCCGAGATCCCGGCGGTAATGGCTTCCGAGCCGATTCCGAGACGGATCCGAGAAATATTTTTTCTCGGTAGAAAATATCGGAAGATTTTGCCGACCCATTTTCTCCAGTGATAATTGAACATGTGTATGTTTGACAGTCCATTAAGTAGTGTAATTTAAATAAGAAATGGGGAAATCAATATTGTTTACTCTATGAGTGGTTATTTTGGAGAAATTCATGGTTCGTCAGTTCGTTTTGCAGTCGAAAATTGAACAGGATGCGCGAAATTGCTAGTCATTTGAACGATGTTGTGGACGGATGTGCAATCAAAGTTACGCCGATACTCGAGGCCTAGGGGAGACGTCTGTTGGATGTCTGTATGATCGAGCTAATAAGCCAGTGCATTCAAAATGTGGCTCTGAATACGTTTTATTGTCATTTGCACATTTAAAAATGTTCTGATATTCTACTTACATGATTTCTTGGCGTTTGATAGCTGGGCGGAAACAAAAATATGCCCCTAAACAATGAAAACAATTGCGCAAAATATCGATAAAAAATTACTACACCGCTCCCGTTTGCTTGTATAATTGCGTGTGCAGATATAGATCCGCCGCCGGGAATTCCCCAATTTTCGGCGGATGGATCTCGCGTAAGAAAAAACGTTCACCATAACACACGCAAAGTAATACGACCAAATTAACGCCTAATAACTTGTTGCATGTGCATGCAAGCTATAGCTAGCTAACTCATTGGAGTTCTCTCGAGGCCTAGCCGTCCGTAATCCGATTTTTTTCTTTGGAAATATATCGATAATTCAGCAGTTTTGTCTTTGATTTGGGGGGTTATTTTGTATTCTGTTCGGCTTTCAGATGCCATGTTATCATGTAAGTAGATTACCAGAATTGTGTGGTTCCCTAAAAGGGTAATTTATAGCCGATTTTTGAGGGCAGTCGCCCGGCAGTGGCTCACAAGCGCGGTTTTCCACGCGATTGGCGGGTTGAGTTTCTGTGAAACGTGTGGTGCGATGCCGAACAACACCATCGAAAAAATACTTTTCTTGCGAAACTCTGAATAATCTGAATATTATTTTTCCGTAAAAATTGATATGTACATGCCTCGAAACGTCATTATTATTAATATTTTTGCCATATAAAACAAGAAAGATGAGTCTACAAACGCTGCATTTTTTCAGAGCAAATTGCAATATTTTTTTTTCTCCGAGATCCGATCCGATCCGAGATCTCGTTAGCGATATAGAATTCTAACGATCCGAGAACGGGCCGGGATTTTTAGTTTACCTAACAGCATTACGTCACGTGAAGGTTCTGTACCTTTTGTGAAACAGGTCACCCAAATCTACGAAGTGTTGGGTTACGTGACCCAACAGTTTGTAGATATACTATATGCAATTCATGAAAGCTCACGTAAATTGGCGCTTGCGTAAAACAAATTAATGTAAATTGTCGTTGAGAAGAGACTAATTCTCGGTAAATTTAATCGTGAACGAACCCGTCCTACCTATACTGTAAATACCAATTATAGGCGTACACAGGCCTGGGGGCAGGGGGATGGACACCCCCTACCCCCATCCCCACCCCCTTACATAATTCAAGAAATGTCTTGGTCTCGGCCTCGAAATTTGTAACCGGTCCTGGTCTCGTCCTCGGCTGCGGTCATTTTCTACGGACACCCCCTACCCACACTCCCCCCGCTTACTTCAATTTGTCTGACGAAATATCCCCCCCCCCCCTACACCCACCCCTTGAAAAAATCCTGGGTACGCCACTGCCTACAAGTAGCTAGTTCGAATGTCAAATACATTAATTGATTTATTTAATATTGATTGGTTGGTGTGATTGTTTCATTATAATGATTGACTGATTAATTGATAGATTGACTCGATTCAATAACCATAAATAAACACTATTAATCAAATCATTGTTTTATTACTTTTAAACTCATTGATCACTGCAACTCACTCACTCACTCACTCACTCACTTTCACAGGCATGCACATACAACGCCGTTAAGGGCCAGTACGCTCAGACGTCGAGCACGGGAACTTCAGGCGTATGCGAACTGAATTGTCCGCTGCGTGTAGCAATTCAGCTGGAAATCAACATTTGCCAAAATCCACGCACGACACGTCTTTAGAAACACTCTAATAACAAGACAAATAATGCAAGTGGTATGGTTGTACATTATCTAAATGACAGAACTGCATATTATCGTCTCAGATTACTCTGAATTATGCACGTACATATTATAAACATAATGATTGAAAAGATTTGATAAGGGGGTATCGGCATTTTCGTCGACATTTTTAAATCTCTTTGTGCGTGTATGTCTAGTCTTAGTAACAAGCGTTTGCAATTTAAACAATCTTGATTAAACGCTCACGTCACGATTTGGTTAACGCGACACTTCGAGTTTTACCGGCATGGAAAACGACAAATTGTTGGGTCTCTTTACCCTACACTTCGTAGATTTGGGTGACCTGTTTCACAAAAGGTACAGAACCGTTCACGTGATGTTAACGTGAACGTGACGTGACTGTTCGTACCAAGCCCTATTGTTGTATTGTCTTTCTCTAATCCAATCTTTGCTTGCTTTTCCTTTTTGCCTCTTTCTTTTCTTATAATGATGTTGATTCCTTTTAGATTAGGACTTCTATTTGGGTCAATCCACGTCAAATCAACCAATTTTCAGACATTTTGTCACCCGACCCCCTTCGATTTTGCTAAAATTCGCACCAATTGTTCCCCCAAGTGTCTGACGGAAAACCCCGAAATTTTTTGCCCCGAAGTCATTCGGTTGCTAAGTTACGGCCGCGCCTACAACCAATGCGCGGTCAAACCGTTTCTTCTTTAAAATTTTGGCCATTTTTGATTATCTGCTGTAGCTAAAATTGAAAAGCCAGAGCTCTCATTGTCTGGAAATTTGAAGAACTTTGTCATCTCTACAAGATGTATTCATTATGTCGCGGGTCGAGTATTCGTTTTCGCGTACGAGGTCACCGAAAATGGCTTTAAGCGAAAAATTAAAGTTTTTTTAAGCATGTTTGGATGCCCATAGCTTAAAAATTAATAGATATTTTGCTCTAATCTTTTAGAGTATTAAAGACCTTCACTTCCTTTACAGATTTTTAAAAAAATGAGCGTGATTGTTCAAGTCGTTTTCGAGTAAAGCGCCCTCAAAGTTTGGATTTTTCAAAAATGCACCAAGTTCAAGGTCAAAGGTCACCCTTAGTCCAATCTGGGATTTTCACCAATTTTTGTGTACTGACAGATATTTACCTATATTTTCAGGGGTTACCAAAGAAATTTTGCTACCGGAACGTTTAATGGCTTAATTACGCTAACGAAAATGGCCGTAAACAACCCGAAATACTCAAAATTGCCATATAATTGGCTTTAGGGCATATTTTGTATCTCTCTCACACGCAATATAAAAGTTTATAAATACTGTTCTTCAGGGAATTGGCAGACATTCACCTATATTTTCATGGGTTAGCAAAAAAAAATTGCTACCGGAACGTTTAACGGCTTATTCACACTGACGAAAATGGTCGTAAACACACAGTAACGTGTTAAATAGCCATATAATTGGCTTTAGGGCATATTTTGAATCCTTCTCACACGCAGTACAAAAGTTTATAAATACTGTTCTTCAGGGAATTGGCAGACATTCACCTATTTTTTCAGGGGTTAGCAACAAAAAATTGCTACCGGAACGTTTAACGGCTTATTTACACTGACGAAAATGGTCGTAAACACACTGAAACGTGTTAAATAGCCATATTACGGGCTTTAGGGCATATTTTGAATCCTTCTCACACGCAATACAAAAGTTTATAAATACTGTTCTTCAGGGAATTGGCATACATTCACCTATATTTTCATGGGTTAGCAAAAAAAAATTGCTACCGGAACGTTTAACGGCTTATTTACACTGACGAAAATGGTCGTAAACACACTGTAACGTGTTAAATCGCCATATTACGTGCTTTAGGGCATACAGTTTGAATCTCTCTCACACACAATATAAAAGTTTATTAATACTGTTCTTCAGGGAATTGGCAGACATTCACCTATATTTTCATGGGTTAGCAAAAAAAAATTTGCTACCGGAACCATTAACGGCTTATTTACACTGACGCGAATGGTCGTAAACACACAGTACTGTTTACGACCATTTTCGTCAGTGTAAATAAGCCGTTAAACGTTCCGGTAGCAATTTTTTTTTGCTAACCCATGAAAATATAGGTGAATGTATGCCAATTCCCCTGAAGAACAGTATTTATAACGTTTTCTATTGCGTGTGAGAGAGATTCAAACTATGCCCTAAAGCCTGTAATATGGCTATTTAACACGTTTCAGTGTGTTTACGACCATTTTCGTCAGTGTAAATAAGCCGTTTAACGTTCCGGTAGCAATTTTTTTTTGCTAACCCATGATAATATAGGTGAATGTCTGCCAATTCCCTGAAGAACAGTATTTATAAACTTTTATATTGCGTGTGAGAGAGATTCAAAATATGCCCTAAAGCCCGTAATATGGCTATTTAACACGTTTCAGTGTGTTTACGACCATTTTCGTCAGTGTAAATAAGCCGTTAAACGTTCCGGTAGCAAATTTCTTTTGCTAACCCATGAAAATATAGGTGAATGTCTGCCAATTCCCTGAAGAACAGTATTTATAAACTTTTGTATTGCGTGTGAGAAAGATTCAAAATATGCCCTAAAGCCCGTAATATGGCTATTTAACACGTTTCAGTGTGTTTACGACCATTTTCGTCAGTGTAAATAAGCCTTTAAAACATTCCGGTAGCAATTTTTTTTTGCTAACCCGTGAAAATATAGGTGAATGTCTGCCAATTCCCTGAAGAACAGTATTTATTAAACTTTTGTTAGTGCATGTGAGAAGGATTCAAAATATGCCCTAAAGCCCTTAATATGGCTATTTAACACATTACTGAATGTGTTTTCTACTAGGACCATTTTCGTCTGTGTAATAATAAGCCGTTAAACGTTCCGGTAGCAATTTTTTTTGGCTAACCCATGAAAATATAGGTGAATGTCTGCAATTCCCTGAAGAACAGTATTTATAAACTTTTATATTGCGTGTGAGAGAGATTCAAAATATGACCTAAAGCCAATTATTATGGCTATTTAACATGTTTCAGTGTGTTTACGACCATTTTCGTCAGTGTAAATAAGCCGTTAAACGTTCCGGTAGCAATTTTTTTTTGCTAACTCAATGAAAATATAGGTGAATGTCTGCCAATTCCCTGAGAACAGTATTATAAACCTTTTGTATTGCGTGTGAGGGGAGATACAAAATATGCCCTAAAGCCAATTATATGGCAATTTGAGTATTTCGGTTGTTTACGACCATTTTCGTTAGGGTAATTAAGCCATTAAAGGTTCCGGTAGCAAAATTTGATTGGTAACCCCTGAAAATAGGTAAATATCTGTCAGTACACAAAAATTGGTGAAGATCCCGGATAGGACCTAAGGGTGACCTTTGACCTTGAACTTGGTGCATTTTGAAAAATCCAAACTTTGAGGGCGCTTTACTCGAAAACGGACTTGAACAATCACGCTCATTTTTTTTTAATCTGTAAAGGAAGTGAAGGACTTTAATACTCTAAAAGAATTAGAGCAAAATATCTATTAATTTTTAAGCTATGGGCATCCAAACATGCTTAAAAAAAACTTTAATTTTTCGCTTAAAGCCATTTATCGGTGACACTCGTACGCGAAAACGAAACTCGACCCGCGACATAATTGAATACATCTTGTAGAGATGACAAAGTTCTTCCAATTTCCAGACAATGAGAGCTCTGGCTTTTCAATTTTTAGCTACCAGCAGATAATCAAAAATGGCCAAAATTTTAAAGAAGAAACGGTTTTGACCCCCGCAGCATTGGTTGCTAGGCGCGGCCGTAACTTAGCAACCGTTGACCTTCGGGGCAAAAAAATTTCACACGGTTTTCCGTCATACACTTGGGGGGACAATTGGTGCGAATTTTTAGCGAAATCGAAGGGGGTCGGGTGACACCCACCGGTTGATTTGACGTGGATTGACCCATTTAATCTTCCTTCATAACTTGTCTCTTGTCAAAATATTCAACTTTCAAATGTAAAATAAACTAAACAGGAAAAATATGAAAAAGGCAGTTCGCATTTATGTAACAGACTGAATTGAAGTTGTAAGGAATGCCTTGCTGAATGCTTGGACGTGTAGATTGTAGGACTCTTGGGAAAGGGAATTATAATTTTCTATGTAGGCAAGTCCAAGCTATTTTGTAGGCATAACGCGTGGGGACATCAGAGCGAAAATGAGAGCTTACTCTTATAGTAATATTGAAACACCATTTTTTTTAAATTTTAGATACTTTGGAGCAAATTTTATCAAATGCCAAAAAAGAAATTGAAATTCTCCATGCATTAATGATTTATGAGACTTTTTGGCTAGCATCATGCGTGGGACCAGAGAAAGTTGGTATTTTTTTTAACATTGACTTTGAATGTGACATTCCTCTGAATTTATAAACAACTAGCAAATACCCGTCACCAGATCTTTGAGTAAGATAATGTTGTATGTTGTATATTTTTCATTTTCTTGTATATTTTTGTATCTATCCTGTAAACAACATTTGGGTCAATTAATGGAATCTCTGTTTGAATGGTTATGATATGATTTAATAAGTGTATAATTAAAAATACAATCTCATATTCACAGGCATATGCGTACACGGGGGGGGGGTGGGGGGGGTGGGGGGGGGGGGGGGGGGGTTCAAAATTTCACTTTGATGAAAAAGGGCTGTTTTTGGTTTTCCCCCCCCTCAAAAACTATGATTCACGACACCATGAACCCCCCTCACAAATTCTTCACGCACCACACCCGCCCCCCTTTGAAAGAATCTTCACCAGTACCCCCCTCTCGAGAAAATCTTCATCGACACCCCCCTCGCGTCGAAAAATATTCACCGACAACCCCCCCCCCCCTCGAAAAATCTTCTCCTACACCCCCCACGCACCCCCCTTGCAGAAGAATTCTTCACTTGATCTCCGCTCTCCCTCTCAATAAAATCTTTACTGACACCCCCCTAGAAAATTCTTCAACCGACAACCCCCCCCCTCGAAAAATCTTCACAGAAACCCCCCTTTCAAGATTTCTTCAACCGACACCCCCCCCCCCCCCCCCCCCCCCCCCGGTGGTGATTCAATCTCATATTCAAAGGCATATGGGTACCGGCCGTGGGGGGGGGGGGGGTGAGGGACACCCACCCCCCTTACAAATTCTTCACCGACACTCCCCTCGAAAATTCTTCACCGACAGCCCCCCCCCCCCCTCCCACTCGAAATACTTGACCGCTCACATCCTGACCCCTCAATGTTGGGTGAGGAAATAACCACCCCCCCCCCCTCAAAAAATATTCACGGACACCCACTCCCCTCACAAATTCTTCAGCGACACCGAAAGAATCTTCACTGGTACCCCCCTCTCGAAAAAATCTTCAACTGACACCCCCCTCGAAAAATCCCCCACCCCCCATTGAGATTCTTCACCAAACATCCCTCCCCCCTTCGAAAATTCTTCACCGCCCCCCCCCACGAACAATATATTGACGACACCACCCTCGAAAATTCTTCACTCGACTCCACCCCTCGAAATACTTGACCGACACCCCCTCGAGTTACTTGACCGACACCCCCCTCGAAATACTTGGCCAACACCCAGCCCGTCGAAAATTTTGGTTGACGCAATAACCCCCCCTACCCCCCCCCCCCCCCCCCCCTTGTAAAAACCCTAGGTATGCTGCCAGCGTTCACATGTCAAACAATAAACAGTATTAATTAACAAATCGTTGTCAAGTAGATCAATAACCCTAATTCCTTGCTCTTCTTGTTTACACGTTATTTACAAAAAGCACACATTTTTTTATACTTCAGTACAACAAAGTATGCACTTCGAGCAACAATTTACAATTAGCCTGTATCAGAAAATTAAACCAGTGACAGGAGAAAACTATTTTGTGCATATCGTGTTGAAAATGTGAACAAAAATCACCGATCAAATTCAGTCATGCATATACGGACATGTACAATCACACGAATGTGTGTACAATGTAGTAGATTGTGTGTTGGACAATGCACATGATGCAAATGAGAGTCCGAGTGTTCTCCATGAAGGTACTTCGGTACACCCTGTCTGCATAATGGTCTAACCATAACAAACGTAAAACGTGTTTCGTTATGAGCGCGCGTTTTTTCTAGCTGGCTGGGAAATTCTCCTCGCTACAGCTAGCTAGCTCGCTTGAATGCCACGTCGTATCAGGAGAATAAAGTATAATGTAAACAATAACATTCAACTGCCGGGAATGACTTTCGGTTTTGAAATTGAAACCAATGCTTGCATTTTTCAAACAATGAATTGATAGGCTACGGCTACGATCTTATAATTTGAATTTCTCCTTATCATAACAAAACAACTAATGTCTTGTCATATGTAAATACAATTAATAATTCATACATTCCGAAGTCTACCAATAACAGGATGTAAACAAATGTGCTGTTGCCACCTTGGAAATTTACAAGTTGGGGTCTTCAATGTTGGCACAATCATGTCATGTTATAAAGAGAGCTTAAACATATTGAATGCATTCTTCAGGTCAATATGTAACATTCTCTCTGTGATTTCTTGACTGACATTATATTGTATGCCTACTCGAAAATTTCCCCTTATAATAATGAGTTTAACTGTAAAGCGGTTTAATATAAGCCGCACCTTCTCGAAAAAATAGGCGGTTAGGGCCGCACTCTGAAACTTTATTGTAAAGACATACACTAGGTGGTGATTAATATTATACAAACTAGCAAATTACCCGTCACCAGATCTTTGAGTAAGATAATGTTGTATGTTGTATATTTGTATTTTCGTTATTTTTTGTATCTATCCTGTAAAAAACATTTGGTCAATTAATGGAATCTCTCGTTTGAATGGTTATGATATGATTTAATAAGTGTATAATTAAAAAATACAATCTCATATTCACAGGCATCTACACTGGTACACGGGGGGGGGGGGGGGTGGGGGTGGGGGGGGGGGTTCAAATTTCACTTTGATGAAAAAGGGCTGTTTTGGGGTTTCCCCCCCCTCAAAACATATTCACGGACACCATGAACCCCCTCACAAATTCTTCACCGACACCCCCCGCCCCCTTTTGAAAGAATCTTCACCAGTACCCCCCTCTCGAGAAAATCTTCATCGACACCCCCCTCGCGTCGAAAAATATTCACCGACAACCCCCCCCCTCGAAAAATCTTCTCCTACACCACACCCCCACCACCCCCCTTCGAAAGAATCTTCAGTTACTCCCTCTCAATAAAATCTTTACTGACACCCCCCCCTTGAAAATTCTTCACCGACAACCCCCCCCCTACGAAAAATCTTCACAGAAACCCCCCTTTCAAGATTCTTCACCGACACCCCCCCCCCCCCCCCCCCCCCGGTGGTGATTCAATCTCATATTCAAAGGCATATGGGTACCCGGGTGGGGGGGGGGGGGGGTGAGGGACACCCACCCCCCCTTACAAATTCTTCACCGACACTCTCCCTCGAAAATTCTTCACCGACAGCCCCCCCCCCCCCTCCCCACTCGAAATACTTGACCGACACCTGACCCCTCAAAAATGTTTGGTTGAGGAAATAACCACCCCCCCCCCCTCAAAAAATATTCACGGACACCCACTCCCCTCACAAATTCTTCAGCGACACCGAAAGAATCTTCACTGGGTACCCCCTCTCGAAAAAATCTACACTGACACCCCCCTCGAAAATCCCCCACCCCCCATTGAGATTCTTCACCAACATCCCCTCCCCCCTTCGAAAATTCTTCACCGCCCCCCCCCCCCACGAAATATTTGACCGACACCACCCTCGAAAATTCTTCACCGACACCCCCCTCGAAATACTTGACCGACACCCCCTCGAGTTACTTGACCGACACCCCCCTCGAAATACTTGGCCAACACCCAGCCCGTCGAAAATTTTGGTTGACGCAATAACCCCCCTACACCCCCCCCCCCCCTTGTAAAAACCTAGGTATGCTGCCAGCGATCACATGTCAAACAATAAACAGTATTAATTAAATCGTTGTCAAGTAGATCAATAACCCTAATTCCTTGCCTCTCTTGTTTACACGTTATTACAAAAAGCACACAATTTTTTATACTTCAGTACAACAAAGTATGCACTTCGAGCAAACATTTACAATTAGCCTGTATTCAGAAAATTAAACCAGTGACAGAGAGAAACCTATTTTGTGAATATCGTGTTGAAATATGTGAACAAAAATCACCGATCAAATTCAGTCATGCATATACGGACATGTACAATCACACGAATGTGTGTACAATGTAGTAGATTGTGTGTTTGACAATGCACAGATGCGGACCTACAATATTCCGCTACTCTGTATATAGTCTATGCAAATTCCCCGCCCGACGGTCGCTTTCGCTTTTGGAATGTACCGTCCGTTTCTTGATAGAAATACATATATTTCATCAGATTTGTTTTAATTCTATTCGAAAATCAGTCATTACAATTTTTAAATCCATATTATTTAAATTTGAAAAACAACAATTGCCAAAGCAATTACGATAGTCTTAATTCAGGCGCACACAGCCGGCACACGTGTTATTTCCGATTTGACAGGCATACGATAATGTGTGTAAGTAATTTACAACGTATCGATTCCAGGCTGAACAAAGACCTACATAATGAAAGGTCCATTTCAGCAACACACTTTTCACGGTACTTCCGTCGCAAGCATGTGCGATGATCAGCGCTCGACCGGACTGCATGGCAAATGAACGTGAGGATCTAATGGCCCGATTCATAACTGACACAACCTCTGGTCAAACTGACCCCACCCGCCCTACCACAAACCTCTATGGTCATCACCAATCTACCCAAAGTTTGATGTTGGTGCCTCAATGCACTACGAAATGCATAGATGGACAGACAGACAGACGTGATCGGCTACTTTAGTATAGTAGATATCAAAACATGATTGGTATGTCATAAAGTGCATCTTGTGCTCTACTAGAATTTGAAATTTCATCATCTCAAAACTTAAGAATTTCACAACAGGGACAGTTTGAAAAAAAATTGCATTGTCATGCGTCGGACATGCAACGCGTGGGACATTTTTCTGCCATGCGTTTTACATAGGCCCGCCACCATTATGCCCTTATTATAGATATTTAAAAGAATTAGCTTGAAAATGCTCAATTTTTGCAGAAATGTTCTTTATGACATTTCTTAACAATATATAAAAAACAAAAGTAGCAAAAGCAAAATTTTTCCTTATAAATGTATTTCTTTGTTTTGGGAAATTTCTTATGTATTTCTTTGTTCAATAATGGTAAATATATTACTCATTGCGGATATAGTATCGGAAATAATATCGCTAGTGATATTCGTTGTCTCACAATGTATGGTCAACAAAGATCGCGGCGTTTCGTATGCTACTGCAATACTTTGTCAAGTGATATTAAAGTAACGTAAAACACTCCTATTTATGCTCTCATGCGGCTCCAAACCGCGTTATCTCGCATGAGCGAGTTGTTCCTAATTGGTCCATAACGGGCAAAATTCTATTGGCCGGTGAACACGGGTGCTAAACCAATCAGCGAGCGCTGGCTCGGCTTGCTTTGCTTGCTAGGCGGGAACAATAGCGAGCTCGACCAATCAACGGACCGCTGCTCGCTACTGGCTGGAATCAACCGTTGCGGGCCGGCTGGTCGGGGGGTGTCATGGCGGCGTATTGTACACATCCAAAATTCGGGTATATCCATCCCGTTGTCTCTATTGAAATTACTGGGATTGAGACGGATCTGTATAGCTTCTTTTACCCTACGTGTGTACCAATGCCGTTCTTGGAAAGGCAGCGAACCCCGTCCCAATCTGGCTGATGCTGGTTGTCCCAAGCATGTTCGGCTACGGCTGAGGTTGTCAGTTCGGCGTAGCCTGACGTCCCTCTTATGCTCGGTGATTCTTTCTGATATCGGTCGGGCAGTCTCTCCGATATAGGATCTATCACATCCTTTGCAGGGATGTTGTACACAATGCCGTCTGTCTGTGTTGAGAATTGGGATCCTTGGGTCGTGTTAGTTGCTGGCGTAGGGTAGTATCTGATCTGAAGACCGTTCGGATGCCATGGCTTCTCTAGGCGGCGCCCTGATTTGCTGGGAGACCCCATCAATGTACGGCAAGGACTGTGAAAGTCTTGTACGTGACACTCTGTGACACACACTAGGACCCATACACACACTCACGTTATTCTCTCTCTCTCTCTCTGATCTTCCACTTCTCTATGAGCATGAGTGGCCTGACCAAAGTTCATTAGCGTGTTTTCGCAACCGGCAACGCGGCCTTCTACAACGCTTATTAGCGTCTTTTCGCACGGCGACGCATGTTGTTCTACAATGCCTAATCTTAGCGGGGGGTCCGACTCAGACCGGCAAATTTCCGCGTATCGTCCAAACCATAAGACGGTAGTTGGCCCGAAATAGCGTTGTCTGTACACCGACTACGGAGCGGTGTAGATCGG
>JBAMJV010011735.1:0-94518 GCA_037951105.1 Echinarachnius parma
ATGGTCACAATTCATGCGTGATGATCGCCATTCACGCAAAACACTTGTTTATTTTAACCGACATTCATTCATATAAAGAACGAGTTATGGCTTTCTGTATCCGACGACGTTGACATTAATGTTTATGACAGTCACTATTTTGCTAAGGGGGTGCTAATCCGACCAATTTATGACACGGCGTACATATTCATAAAACATTTGCGATTGTCCATCGTGATTAATGATGTGTTCTAGCATACTCATTGTATAGACAAAACATATCTAGATCATTTATGGTTTACAAGAGGTTGTACTTTGGCATGGATGTATGACTGCGTGAAAGACGCCAGAATTAACGCGAAAAAATAGTATAATGTAGCTAAATTATTTTGATTTCTTTGCCATTTACTTATAAACAAACAAAGAGGGTTATCTATCTGAGATGTGGAACAGCGAACTATCAATTACTTATCGACTACAGGGATTTATACGTTTTTCCTTATTCTTGTTCTCCTTTTCTCCTGTTCTTCTTTCTCCATTTACTTTTTTAAAAAACAAAGGGGTTTATCTACCTGAGATGTGGAAATAGCGAACTATCAATTACTTATCGACTACATGAATTTATAAATTTTTCCTTATTCTTCTTCTCCTCCTCCTCCTTCTCTCTTCTTCCTTCTTCTCTTCTTCTTCTTCTTCTTCTTCTTCTCTTCTTCTTCTTCTTCTTCTTCTTCTTCTTCTTCTTCTTCTTCTCTTCTTCTTCTTCTTCTTCTTCTTCTTCTTCTTCTTCTTCTTCTTCTTCTTCTTCTTCTTCTTCTCTTCTTCTTCTTCTTCTTCTTTCTTCTTCTTCTTCTTCTTCTTCTTCTTCTTCTTCTTCTTCTTCTCTTCTTCTTCTTCTTCTTCCTTCTTCTTCTTCTTCTTCTTCTTCTTCTTCTTCTTCTTCTTCTTCTTCTTCTTCTTCTTCTTCTTCTTCTTCTTCTTCTTCTTTCTTCTTCTTCTTCTTCTTCTTCTTCTTCTTCTTCTTAAATTTCAAAATACTTTCCAGAACATCCTGGAAGGCGATGTGTTTAATCATTAGGTTAATTCGATTACTAAAATATCGTCTCATCATGTCTAGCCTACAGTACGTTTAAGGCTAGCTCATCCCTCATCACCATTTTGTTGTTTACCTGATGTTATAGTAAGTATAAAACGAACACGAAACTGGCCATTTACTTTCATCTGGTCGTTCCCAAGGACACACTAGTCGTCATGGTCATGGGGCTTTAACGGTTTCCATTTAAAATGTTGTGGAATTCCGGACATCGAGACGTCTCAAATCTCCCCCAAGGACGAGTGACCTTTCGGAATTAGGGATTTGGCTGAAATCTGAAACCCTGGCAATCTTTGCGCGATACCTGTCTGCCCGCGGCGGCGAGATATTTGAGAAGGTACACTCTAATTATCGCTAACACCTAGCTATCTAGAAGAACAACGAAAGGGTCGCTCTTCCTGTAATGTTATTGACATGTGCAAAATCCTGATAAAATGTGTATTTATATAATGTGTGGCCGAGTAATGAGCGAAAATATATTGAGATAATTGCTAACTCAGTGCATTAACTTTGTAAACAGTTGAAATTCTGGCTAGCAGGCAGATAGGTACAATGTGTATTATGGTCTTTGGTATGACTCGGTCGGGGTTCGAACCCACGACCTTCCGTGCATGAGCCGGACGCTCTACTACTGAGCGCACGTACCTTCACAAACAGTCATACTAAATCTACGTCATTGGTTGAAACACTACATCACTACAGTAATATCATGTCATTGTAATGAATGAAACCCGTTTGATTATTTGGGTACTCCGCTGGTTCGATGAAAGTCGCCGCCCCAAGGCCCACAGGCTACGCCACGTCATGGATGTAATCAGTGGCGTGGATACGCTTTGTGGGAGCATGTCCCCCGAATAATTAAAAGTGATCCATTAAAGGGACAGTTGAGTTTTGGTACAGAGGGCGCTGCACAAAATAATTTTGTTGTGAGATAATGAAAAACTGAGTGTAGAAATTGAAAGAGCATACAGTTTTAATGGCAGAATAAACGTTAATTGATCAAAATCGGTTCAAAAAGGGCTGACATATCAATAAATATATCCGATCGGAATAAATCTGGGCCCCAGATTGATTCGATGATTTTTTTCTTAAATCAAAAAATGGATATACTTTTTCAAAAAATTTCAAAAGAGGTTTTTAAATAGTTGTTGATGATATCTCTATTTAATCGTTATTTCAACAAAACATCACATGCCTAAGTTTGTATGAAAAATGGTTGAAACCAATGCTTTTTAGAAAGCGCCCTCTTGTGTTTGAATGGCTCGTTTTGAATGATATCAGGCTTTTTACTTAGTCGTTTATAATTTTCTATACCTTTCGAGCATGGTGAAGTTATAACTATTAGTTTGTAATGTTGTTGTGCAGGGATTGGTTACTAAAGCTCAGCCTTACCAAAACTGTTCTGCCCCTTTAAGGTTGAATTTGAAAGCGTCTATATAACTTTTCCGACAAGAGTATTCGAATTCGGATACAATTAATCGTCCATAGTATCCGAATCCAGAAACTTAACGCGAATGATCGGGATAGAATCAGACACCGATTTTCTCTGTTTTCTTTATTAAAGTAAACTTAATTTTTTTCCTATGAAATTCTCACTTATCATTCTCAAGAATCTTACAGTGATTTTGGTATATGATTAATGTCTCAAACATTACTTTTGGGGGGAAATATAAAGTTAATAGATCACGTCAACAAAGACAAATACAAACGACTAAAGCCCGGCGCAGACAGAGCCGACTCGACCCGTTCTGACTGGTTTTCAGTCGGATCGGCTCTGTGTGCATTGCCTCACGACTCCGATTTTGCCAGTCGGAAGCCAATCAGGACCGATTCTATAATTATGTTGAATCGGCCGCGGCTGAATCGGACTGTGGCTTTTAGTCGAGTCGGGTCGGATCGGGTCGAGTCGGCTCTGTCTGCGCCGGGCTTTACGCTACTGAATAAAACTGTATTTCACGAGTATAATGCCCATCGCGTTTTTTTCTTCAGCAAGACAATTTATCCACATTTTCTGCTCTAGACCCAGGTGTATAAATGGGTAACCGGAAGGATAGGACGTAGTTCCTTTATAGCATTGTGTGCACCTACAATGTTGCCTGGCTAGAATGTTCCCCAGGGAGTGGAAAACGTGCACTTTTTGTGTGCTGGATTGATTGCAGTATTCATCCGATGACCGGAAAAATAATATAATTGTAAATCGCCTTTATCAATCATAAAAGGCGCTATATAAAACGAGATTATTATTATTATCATTATTATTATTGCGAGAAACGGGGACAAGGGCCGTACGTGTTGTGCTCTCGGCATCCGTGTCATTTAATTTGATAGTAGAAGTATCATGATTGTCTATTTATATCATAAATTAATTACTGTTTTCATGCGTGAGGATATATGTTTAATTAGTTAGGTCAATATTGAATGCTTATGTGAGGAGCTTGAACATCATGCGGGGTGATATTGGCTTGTTCGTGGAAGTTTAAAGGGATAGTTGAGTATTGGTCAAACTTAACTTTAGTAACCAAAACCGGCACCCTTACGGTACAAAGTAATAGTTATAACTTCACCATGCTCGACAAGTATACACAATTACAAACGACTAAGTAAAACCCCTGTTATCATTCAAAAAGAGCCGTTACAACTCAAGAGGGCGCTGTTTAAAAAAAAATCATTGGTTTTAGCCTTTTTTCATACAAAATTGTGCATTTAATGTTTGTTAAAATAATGATTCAATAGAGATATCATCAACGACTTTTTAAAAACATATTCTGATTTTTTTCAAAGTAGTCTTCGAGCATTTTTTGAATTTTTTCTAAAAAGTCTAAATATCGCCCGATGATTGCCGGTGAAGAACATTTTGAATACAAATATATTTATGGATATTTCAGCCGTTTCTGAACCGTATTTTGATCAAATAAAGTTTATGTATGTTCTTTCGAATTTGACAGTCAGTTTTTCATTATCTCACAAAAAAATATAGGGGGCACTTCGGGAAATACCAATACTCAAAACTACCTTTAATTTAAAGGGATCTAGCAACATTGTCCAAATCCACAAAACATCATGTTGTATTCGTATTACCAGTAGAATCATGTAACAAGTTTTCATTTTTTCTTTCGAACTTCCCTTTCGTTAAACAAAATATAAGGATGTTTAACTATCCATTGGGAAGTTATAACTACTTGGTGTACAAAGCCAATGCAATGAGTTAATAGCGAATATCAACTTGCATTTTCGCTCATTACTTGGCCATATGATATCCATTTTACATGAAATTTTCACACATTACCCAGCTATCGATCAGGTATTCATTCAGAAGCGGAATTGTGTTCCAGATAGAAACGTGTTATTTTAAAAACAATATTCGGGGGATTTCCAAACTATAATTGTACCCGTGCCAATCCCGATCATTCCAAACGAAATACATGTCATGCATGTAATGAAACTTGCACTAGCTGGAAGAAAGATACTGGATATGCCTTTAAGCCCTCTACAACATCATGGTAAAATGCCGACCAAGACGGCACATCGTTAACAAAAAAAAAAGTAATCACCAATCGCACCAAACTCATAATTATACCGCTTATAAAATACCGCTAAATCGTACCAGCAAATGTTTATGTTCGAGTTTGACCCGATAAAACAAATTTCAGAGAAATGCATACTTTAGACCAGGTCGGAGTACCCGTCGGAACAGGAGCGGGGGCGGGGGAAGGGGGCCCGGGGGGGGGGGGGGGGGGGCAAATGGGACGATCGTCCGAGACCCGTGGAGAAAAGAGAGAGCCTCTAAACGTACATAAGAACAGTTCTTAATCCCAAATTAATATCTGATACTATTTATGATGCTGTATGAAATAAATGATTCATGTCTTTGATACACTACAATTATTTTTTAATGATAAATACATTTTGTTAATCAAGTATTTCATAATATGATTAGGCAGAGAGCATTGTGTAGTATTAATTTCCATGTTTCCATGCATTTTTATATTAATTACATTGTTACCAATTGTTTCTATATTTTTAAACGATTATTAGTTGTGAAGAGAAACCCGTTATTTAACGTGTTGATACATTTGAAACTAACATAAGGTCTTAATCTGAAATATGAACTTTAATATGACAACGGCTTCCTTCTCATGAAAAAAAAACAGGCCAGTCAGCCGCCAACATCGCCATCATCAACAACAGCATCACCATTATCATAATTATCTTCATCATCATCACCATCGTCACTGCCATCATCTTTATAAGTATACATCGCTACCATTATCATCATCATCATCATCATCATATTCATCATCATCATTATCACCACTATACTATCATCGTCATCATCATCATTATTATCATCATCATCATCATCATCATCACCATCATCAGTACCATTATCATTATAATCATCATTGTCTTCCTCATCATGATCAACATCATCATCATAATAATAATAATCATCATCATTATTATCGTCATCATCGCCATCGTCAATATCTTCTACATTAGCGTCACTATTACTATCATTATCGTCATCATCGTTATCATCATCATCATCGTTATCATCATCATCATCATCATCATCATCATCATCATCATCATCATCATCATCATCATCATTATCATCTTCGTCGTAATCATCATCATCATTATCATCACATATTTACATGTATTACTCTTGGCTACTCTTTAAATATGACATTGTAACAGATCATTTTCTATCACAGCCAAATGCATCGTTTATTATGTTAGAAAACCCCGCAAAGCAGAATATGATGTTGCTTTAAGGGTGTGTTACAGATCTGCAATGTTAACTTGTATAGTGTACGACATATGCATGTACAGCAAATATACATAATTATACGATGTAATAAATTATCTAAATGAGGTCACATGCCAGCACATCCATAAATTAGTTTAAAGTCGTTGTGCTGCTGCCTCAAGATGGCGTCTCGCAAACCGCGTAGAGTCGCGCCATTTCTCAAGAACTAGTCGAACTAAACGACGTCATTACTTTAACGCTATAATAACTCAGAAATGTTCATTTTTTAAAATCAACATTAACAAATAACACCAAATACAAAACAATGTGTCTTAATTCAAAACGAAACAAGACATCAATATAAATCTACATTTAGTTCACAGACGTTTACCTAAAGGCGTTTAAACACAATGGCCCAAATTCTCATCAGTGGCTCAACTTGAGCCCGGCCTAAAAAGACATAGACTACCGGTTACCAGTTAAACCATTTTGCACATGCAGACCTATTGATTGGTGCTATTCGCCACCAGATATATTCTAATTGTTTCCTTTCATTATCCAGTCAATCCCTCTAGTTCTGCTTAGGAATTCACAAAGGGCTGATTGCTATTTCAGTAATAGTACAACCGGTCACCAGCAATACAATGTCCTGGATGATCCAGGACGCAATTTAGCTGATGACCGACTATACTATGACTGAATTTCAAGCGGCCCATTGTCCTGATTCCTATAAGCAGAACTCAAGAATTGACTGGATAATGAAAGGAAACAATTATAATATCTCTGGTGGCGAATATCAACAAGACAATATGTCTGCAGGTGCAAAATGGTTTAACTGGTTACGTAGTCTTTGTCTTTTTAGACCGGGTTCAAGTTGAGCCACTGATGACAATTCAGGTCATAATGTTTGTCATAACAAATAGTGGACACAAATTATGTGAGTTTAAATCGGAACACGCATGAAGGGTTAGTGTTCCCTTTCTCAGTCGGACGAGAAAATGTCCATTTCATCCTTCATATACTTTAGCGGGACACAATTTTATAGTACTGATTTGGATGAGGACATTGGTACGAACACATGATTCATACAATCATGGTATAAGGTTATACAAGATATAACCCCTTAGCAGTTGAACTTTGATAGCAACGTCATGATTACTTTTCTTTTTTTACTGCGGTAACTTAACTTTGTGGCGGAGGGGAAAAGAAAGTCTTTCGTCAAGGCCGAAACAAAAGTAAAAGTGTTATTAATTTTTTGTTGAAAAAAAAAACCCGGTATTTTTTTCATAAATGGGTTGTAACAGGACATGCATATAACAGAAGCATAACACATCTACGCGAATATAATGCTGTCATCACTTTAATAACAATATTTAACTTTAGTGTGCAAGTCCATGAAGAAAGTTAGACAATAATTACTGTATAATAATTATGATCGAGTTCGATGGAATGTACGTACCATTATTGTCTCATGTTCAAACGGGAGGTGGCGCTGTTTATCGAAAAGGTACTGCTCCTTGCATGCTGCGTATCCTTATTTAGCTTGATTGTTTTTTGTTCACTATTGTTGTATAACATAGAATACGCAATACAAAATATATTCACATAATATGTCACATGACTGCAAACACATAATATCTAATAAGGTAAACAAACAAACAAACAAACAAACGAATAACCGCACACAAAAACACAAATAGTATACACGTTTACTAAAATGTGTTTATAAACGAACTAACGTGTATTACTGAATGCTTCGTCAAAAATAACTGAGTATCCAATTAAAAATGATCCACTGTAACATAACGCCTTTTTACAAGTACGGATGTAATTTAGATACATATCATGTGGGGGTGATTTGTGCCTAAAATAGTAACATTGGAGTTGTCACCTTCTGCTGGATACGCACTTGCCTTCTCATTATTTTAAAGGGATCTAGTAACATCCAAATCGACAAAACCTACTTAGAACCCTACCAGTTCTCACATACCCTGTTGTATTCGTATTACCAATATAAAAAATGAAACGGGTTTCAGTTTGACACATTTCTCTTTCGTTATAAAGATATGTTATGATTGAAATTAATGTTTGGATGTGAACATTCTCCCTGGGAGACTTCTAACTGCGTAGAAAGTTAATGCAATGAGTAAGCAAATATCACTTTGCATTTTTGCTCATGACCCGTCCATATAACATTTATTTAACGTTCAATGTTTACACATTAACTCAGTGGACATATCGAATCACAAAACATACAAATATATTCAATACCTTGTTAGTTTTTGCACATGTCAACAATGCTACTAGATCCCTTTAAAGGTAGTTCAGATTCGTCAAATGAGATGCGCGGCGCCATCTTGCATACGCGTTGCGCACGGTGCGTAATGCACGTTAGCTCAGTGTCATGCGGTGCGCGCAAACTAACCCAGTTCAAAATGGCGACCCGCTATGTAGCATCCCCACGCTTGATGCCCTTTAATGTTGCCCCACATCATCGATAGCTAAATCAGTGTTTTTCGTATTTATTTAATGATCGACAACAAAATAATGTAGCTCTATGACGAACTTAATTTCAAAAAGACGCTAAAGCAACCTTTCATACATATTTATCGGCATTAGTGATAGTATTAATAATAATACAAATAATTTTATAGTGCGCCAATTCCATCTATTGCAAGATGCTCATCGTGCAGTATTAGCTAAGAAGCAAGCTAAGACTATAAAGTTTAAAATAAATTGCGCAATTAAAAACAACATATGAAGCATTTTATTGTGTTTTCTTTAGGCTTGTGTACACCATGTTACATTCGACGATCTCCGAAATTAATAACGCGCATGGATCTAATGCTTTGATAAATAAAGCTCTGAATACATATTGTATTAATCACAAACAACAACATTTACATATATTACTGTAGTAAAACATAATTATATGGCCTTTGATAAAACAAAATCTATAATAACATTGATATTAGCACACTATCAAACTCACTATCGCTTGTAAGTATAGTAGTACAATATTTGTTCAGTACAAAATCTTATTTACATTCACTGTAAAGACAGTTCCAAATTATTTACAATAAATACCATACGTCCGTGTAAATCTTGATTGATACAATATCTAACAGATGTGACAGGGAAAAAATTGTATAGCCTATAATGTCTAAAATAGCTCATTGTGTGAGTTCCGGCAATACCAAGATACACAAATGCGTAATTATTTTATGATATAAAATCTTCAATACATCAATTACATCTAAGTGTTCTCAATCGTTTATCGTACCAACATTGTCATATCTATAAAACACAAGTTCTTCGTGAATGATGCAATATTATTGATATGCTTTAAAAAAAATGTGTATGATATAAAATCTTCAATGTATCAATTACATCTAAGTGTTCTCAATCGTGTATCATACCAACATTGTCATATCTATAAAAACACAAGTTCTTCGTGAATGATGCAATATTATTGATATGTTTTTATAATTTGTTAATATTTAGTTTGACTGATATATCTATATAGCAATATAATAATGAAAACAATCATCTCTCTGAGGTATAATCAAACGCGGAAAGAACCGAGTCATTTCTGCATAACTCTGAAATAAATTGTTTAACACATTTAAGATTCATTGGTACGTCATGCAATGTGTTTCCCCTAAGCACGAAGTTATCGAGAGAGAGAAAACAATCAATATCATACATCTGAAACATTTGAACAAATATGACTATTTATATACAGGCAGCAAGCGTTTGATTGTGTGTCACAATATGCAACACAAATCAACGAAGTAAGCAAGTAATATATTTAATCTTGAATTAATTAAGTTTCTCATGTCTAATCTGCTGATTACCCTATGAAATGTTATAATTATGTTTGTTTTCCCTTTGCTCATGTTAAACCATATGAAAACCTCCGACAATTAGACGGTTTTAACATTGATATGTACTTTTTGCACACTTAGTTCCGCAAGCATTCTTCGTAGACTTTTCTTTGACCAACTATAACATTTACAACATTATTTCTGTATGGCAGTAATGATCATAATATTTCAGTTTTCTGTCATTTCCCCTGAAAAATCAAACGTATAGCAGGGCGCACTTCTAATATATCGAATCTACCACGTGTACAGCTCCCTTTCCCATTTATATACACAGAGCGCGCGGCGTATACGTTCAATGTGCCATCTCCCTGTCCGCTCTTTATATAAAAGCGACCCTCTGGTGACACGACACAACACCTTTAAGTTATATAGCATTTGTGGTAATGGCTATTCCGTATAGTTAAGACATGGCACACTTGGTTCCCAATAAGCATTTGCATTACACACAATGTAAACGCGTTTTGATCAGCTATACATATAATTCTGACATGACAATTAAGCTTTCTGTCAAGTTTAATAACGAGGCAAATCCTGTATCTCAGTACAAACAATTGAATATATAGTCGATGGGGAACGAACCTCAATGATGTACAGTGTAATTATGTGCGCTATACAACTACTGCTAGATCATTTTAAATGTTTACAAGGCGGAACTCCCCATCATTCAGTTTCAATTCGTCTCAAAAACCTTCCCTGATATCAACCACACACTGATTCCCTGCTGAGTTGACAGAGATAGACTTATGACGTTTGGCCCACGCATGAGACTTGAACCCACGAGCTTCTGCACTGCATCTTCTGCTCCCAATGAGCTGCTACGACACGTAGAGTCCTCTCTGCGGTATGCAAACTCTTACACATTAATTGTTGAGTCGCTAATAAACGTTGGTCCACTTGGGACTCGGACCCTAAAACTTTTAACCGCGCAGTTGCTGATCTTACCAATCTGCAACGACCCAGTCCTCTCTGCCCTATACATTCTGAGTATATCGGGTAATAACCATTTCACTGTTGAGTCGACCGAGATAGTCTCATGACGCTGGTCCAGGCAGGACTGGTGGGAATCAGATCCGAGACCTTGTGCAACGCAGCTACTGCTCTCACTTTAGAATGCTACAACACAGTCCTCTCTGCTTATACATTCTTCAGAGTATGTATATCGAGTAGGTACCAAGCCACTGTTGAGTCGACAACGATAGTTTCATCAAGGAGTTATGAGTTGGTTTCATTAAAATGTGTTCAAGTGAGACTCGAAGTTAAGTGTCCAACCCAAAACCTTCAGCACTAGCAGCTGGTCTGCTACGAGACAGATTTCCTTGCTTTATAATTTCCTTGCGCTTAAACCGGTGCAGTTTCATTCAACGAAGGCGCAATGTAGTGCAGATCTATGCGGAATCGTGCGTGAGCACAACACTTACAAAACTCTACAGCGCGCGCAGCGCATGTATAATAGCTATAGAGCGCGCGGCGTACGTCAAACATGGCCTCTCTATGAAGTGAGCTCTGTGGAAAACGCCCCCAGATACGATGACAGAGTCCCTTTAAAGTAAGTCACGCGAATATTTGGGTGGTCGCTGTATAATTCTCCTACGTGTAAGCCATCTTTAGACAGTCACCGTGATGTATTCGAATCCCCCACCGCGTTGCTGCTGTTTGGTTCCCCGTGTTGAGTGTATCTGTGAAGGAGAATAACAATTTATGCAATAATTAAACAAGACGGGTTCAAGATTGTGATACGATTATCATGCATTATTCATAATCAACCACATCCCAAACTTATGCTGGGACCATTCCTAAAGTCCTGAACATGTTACATTTAATAGTTCACGTATTTAACGAATTAACAGAGATAATCAATGCACCAGACTAAAACTATTATAACATCGTTCTGCGGATTCGTGTTCAAGTTGTTTGTCGCCACCTATCGGGCTACTCATGTGAGATACATGTGCAATGTGTTCTCCCTGTAATAATTGCTCAGATTATAATAAACAAAATGACCTTGAACGTTTTGGAAGCTAGAGCAAGGGCACGCAGTGTACCACATGGATTTCAGATTCAAATTGCTCAAGTCAATAACAAAGCGTATACTCTATCGATTCAGTTTGATGTTATATGACTACACAACGTCAGTGATATTCTTCAAGAACGTAACCACCCACGTTTTCTTTGATATCAAACCTACGATGGACATGTTTTTATTATCTGTTAAGCCCGGCGCAGACAGAGCCGACTCGACCCGATCCGACTGGTTTTCAGTCCGGCTAGGGTCAGTTTCGCTCAGTCGGAGCCGATTCAACATGTTGAATCGGCCTCGAATGACCTCTGACTGGCTCTTGATTGTCAAAACCGGAGTCCTGAGGTAACGCATACTGAGTTAATCAGGTTGAAAACCAGTCGGATCGGGGCAAGTCGGCTCTGTCTGCGCCGGGCTATATAATTATATACCCGTTACAAATCGGATTGTCACAATACGGATAACAGTCTGAACTTGGAGCCATGTTTATAAGTGTTATCACACTTATCACTCTGTTTTAATTATGAACAAATGTCTATCCTACACATCATGAACACAGTCTAGTTCTAACCATAGAAAAACCATACTGAAGCAGTTTATATAAATAAAACAAATGAATAGTCAAGAATCCCCACAATGCTTACGTCAGAGGTCGAAGTGATAACGGAAGTTGGTCTCGTGGGGTCACGGTAATTCCTCCACGTCGACCACTTTCTCCTCAGGACCATCCGAACCTGTTAAAGACAATAGTTACCTTCACATTGTTATGAATATTCATATTACAGGGGAACCTCTTTAAAACGAGCTCCGTTATTGCAATGTATCATAATAATTTCATAGGTCCAGGTTCTATGTATTTTATTATCTGTAAACCCTGGTACAACGAGATATCTGATATAACAAGGTAAATTCAATGGCCCGAATTCTCATCAGTGGCTCAACTTGAGCCTGGCCTAAAAGGACAAAGACTACTGGTAACACTTTGCACCAGTAGACCTATTGTCTCGTTACTATCGTAACCCCGGAGATAGGGTTAGGGTTAGGATTAGGGTTAGGGTTAGGGTTAGGGTTATTATTCTAATGGTTTCCTTTCATTATCAAGTTAATCCCTTGAGAGGTGGAGAGTGGGCCCTTTGAAATTCAGTCATAACAGTATAACAATATAACAGGTCACCAGTAATAAAATGTCCAGGATGACCCAGGACGCAATTTGGCTGATGACAGACTTTACTATGACACTGAATTTCAAAGAGCCCATTGTCCTGATGCTTATAAGCAGCTATCAAGGGATTGACTTGATAATGAAAGAAAACCATTATAATATCACCGGGGACCATAGTTACGAGACAATAGGTCTACTGGTGCAAAGTGTTACCAGTAGTCTTTGTCTTTTTAGGCCGGGCGCAAGTTGAGCCACTGATGAGAATTCGGGCCAATGGGCCCAAACTGCTCGTTATAATGATGGTTCCATTGCAGTGGAACCTCGACATAACCAAAACTAGTATTTATATAGTACGGTAATATTCCTGGTCCCAGTCCTCCCTTTTCTCTCTCACGTAACAAGATACTTCATATAAAAAGGTAGTTGTCATGGTCCCAATGACCTCGTTATAAAAAGGTTCCACTGAAATATATAAACTATTTTACTGCGTATCTTATGAATTTTCATGTTTATTGAATCCGATTCGGATTATGTTTTTGTAGAGAAGAACGATATTGAGAAAACAAAATGTAGGTTATGGTATTTTCACTGTCTGTGTCGTAAATCTCAAGAGAAAAGTGAAGAATACCAATTATTTTGAGGTAGTGTTACTGTTTATTCGTCATCTTTCATGATAAAAAACAAAAATAATATGTTTACAGTATAAGGGAAACATACTAGAAACACTCGACATCGACTGAAAACTGATATGATTTCACGATAAGAACAATACGCATATCAAACATAAAAGATAAAACGAATCCATTTTCAAACAAAGTCATTTTCAAACAAAGTCATGAATTATGGTGACATTGACCCCCACAATCGTATTGAAATTGTATATTTTATTTTAATGCAATACATACTAACATTTATACTCATTCGGTTTGTTTGCACTCAGTTCGGCGTGAAAAAATACCAGCATGGATTGACCCTTGACATATGGCCTCCTTAATTTGATCAGATAATCGGATAATCCGAGCGCGATCAACTTTCACGATTCATTTAAAAGGTTGAGATTTCATTATGTATGAATTCACAAGGGCAGATGATATCACAATAATGATGAAATTTCGCACATATACTCCCGATAACCCGAGACCTCAAAGTTTATGCACATCAATCAAAATGATGAAATCAAAAGTTGAGATTGAGAAAACAATAATTATGCTGCCCTGACTCGACTTCCCAATCTAGACTTGTCATTATAGATTGTTCTTAATCAAGTTTTATTTCCAAACGTTAGGAAACTGACCAGAAATATATACTATAAATGAACAATGAAAATGGAGGAGGGATTCGAACCCCAGACCTCCGGATTGCTAGGTTAGTGCTCTATCCAACTGGGCTTGTTGTGCAGGTTGTTCGTCCCTGAAACACTTTTCAATACTCGTGATGGTCAGAACTTACTGTTAACTTGCACATTCCCGAAAGATAAGAGACCAACTTAGGGATATGCGCAAAGGGATCACCGAAGTGATGTAAGATTTGTTTTATACATTTATAATAATAATAATTATTAAAACACGCTTGCTTACATTAGATTCTATCACCTGACGAAGTGTTGCAGCGGCGCACGAAACGTCGTGATCTTTTAGATCCCTTGTTGACCATACATTGCGAGACAAACGAATATCACTAGCGATATAATTGTCGATAATAATTATGTAATTCGAAAGAAACAAACAATCCGACTGTTTTAGATTCGCTCACCTCTTGATTCAAGAAGCAGTAGAGTACGGCGACAAAGAAGCCTTGAAACTCGTCAAAGAACCGGAAGATGAGGAAGTAGATGACGAGCGTCGGACGACTGTCCGTGGGTTTGGGCATCGGGATCAGCCAGAACAGGTTGACTATCCCGAGCAGCGGTAGGAGGACAACTGCCGCTTTCGCCGCTTTCCTGGAATGAAAACATCAAGTATTTACTAAATGAGGATCTCGTTAAAAAAAAAAATCAATCAAATTTTATAAGAAAGAAGTTTAAAACAAATTCGAACTACTGTAGTTGACGTGGGTCCGGTCAACGGCAACAGCTAGGAAAGGTTTACGATATCGAGCAGTGGTAAAGGAGAACAACCGCCGCTTTCACCGCTTTCCTGGGATCAAAACATAATTTTACACAAATAGTACGTTGATGAATAAGTATAATTATGTATGGAATTCATCATATTAGAATGTGTTCAAGGTGATACATTTGAAAAGCACCGGACGACTGTCCGATTGTTCAGGGAACGGTAGCAGCAAGAACAGGTTGGCTATCCCGAGCAGCGGTAGCAGGACAACCGCCGCTTTCGCCGCTTTCCTGGAATGAAAACATTTATTATTTTACACAAAGGAGTATATTAATAAGAAGACATTTTAGTGCCGAAGTTTAAATAATCTTCGGGCTACTGTCCGTTGATCCGGGCAACGGGATCAGCCAGAACAGGTCGACTATCCCGAGCAGCGGTAGCAGGACAACCGCCGCTTTCGCCGCTTTCCTGGAATGAAAACATTAATCATTTACAAAAAGGAGTTTATTAATACGTAGGCATTTGAATGCCGAAGTTTAAATAATCTTCGGGCTACTGTCCGTTGGTCCGGGCAACGGGATCAGCCAGAACAGGCTGACTATCCGGAGCAGCGGTAGGAGGACAAGCGCCGCTGTCACCGATTTCCTAGGATTAAACAAAATATGAGGACTTTGAAATGTCGAATTTATAGGGCTTTTGGTCATTGTCCCGTAATTATAATATGATAATTTTGATGATCGCGTTGGATGATTGTTTGTTGGTCAAGATTTGAACGTCAGGAACATGGATTCTACTAATAAAAAAATGTTGATGATGTTTAATCAAAATGGAGTGTGTTTAAATTCACGTTTCACTAAAAGGTACATATCTCAACAGAGGCTTTCCATCATTGTAGGTCTAACTAAGAATTGAATTCTATGTGGCCAGTTCTGGCATAATTATGCTTTCTGGCATAATTTTGACCCTTTTGGCATCTGGCATTATGCCTGGCATAATTTTACTAATTTTACGAATAATTTTACGAATTCTGACATAATTTGACTCTTTTTAGCATAATTCTGGCTCGAAGATCCTGGTCTCGGCCTCGGAATTTGTGTAAAAATCCTGGTCTCGCCTCGAAAATTTGGGACTGGACCTGGTCTTGGTCTCAAAAACGTCGAAAATCCTCAGTCTAGGCTTCGACAAATTTCTAGGACTACCCCCCCCCCCCCCCGCTTACAGGATTCCCAACCAATGTGTCCTGGTCTAGACCTCGAAAATTGGTCTTGGCCTCAACATTTCCTGGTCTCGGTCTAAAAAACGACTCTCGGCTCTGAAAGAGGGTTTGGCATAATTTTTGGCGATTTAGCATAAATTTCGCTGCTCTCCTAGCATAATTGTATTTTTTTTCACTGGCCACGCTGATTGAATTTGAACTTAAATCTTTGTGAAACACCCACTTGTCAAAAGGCTATACCTGGTCCTATTACCTGATTTGTTGCGTCTCTCCCGAGTTGCTTTCCCGTAGTTTCGTCACCAGAACTCGCACGATGTTGATGAGAAAGATGGCGTTGATCTGAGTATTTGAGAGGGGAAAAAATGGCAATTCAAGGAGAAACAATCATTGTAAAGTACGATTTTGTTTAAACAAAGAATAAATCTTTGCTCGTCATCGACGAATACAAGCAAAACAAACAGGCAGTTTACAGAATAACATCACTCATAAAATTGCTAGGTTGGGGATCAAATCAATAACTTCCTGATTTAAAGGGACTTATTAGTAACATTGTCCAAATCCTCAAAATCCAATTGGAATTCTAGCGGTTCCCTCATACCTTGTTGTATTCGTGGACCCAGTGGACATATCAGATAACAACATATACATTGGGTGATTTCAAGTTTGGTGTTTAGGGCTGGTGTTAGTGTTTATCAAACTGGTGTTTGTGTGTAATAAACACTAACACCGGCCTTAAACACCATACTTGAAATCACCCATTGTATCAACCACTCGTCATTTTTTGCACTTGCCAACAAAGTTACTAGATCCCTTTAATACTAGACAAGCGACATTATCACTTTCTTGACTTAGTGAAGGGCACATTTATATCTACTTTGTTTAATTTAAGTGTGAGCTCTTTTATCTTTTTGATAAGCAACTTCTCTTTAAAGTGTAGACTTACCAATCACGAGTTCAATGTTATCATATTCACAATGAAGTAACACTATACTCTATTATTTCATCAGAACATACTATCATTTCAGCCAATTATGTTCTCGTATTATAATGCAACATCACCTAAGAACTAAAGTAAATATAATAATATTATATAGACATACATTGGCAGAAAGAACGAGTTGAAGAAGATGAATAGAAAAGAAGTACTTATGAACATTATTCGAGAACTTCAGAATTATTATATATTTCACTCATCGGTAATGGGTCACAATAGACCCCCGTGGTGATGAGATTAATATCTTAATTGCACCCACGAGGGAACACATTATGATTTCCGCAACCAATTTCTCGAATGTAAAATAATTGTTATCCGATCCCCGCCGATAGCACATAAAGGAGCGTCAATCAATCCCATAAATTGTATCACCCAATACCCCGTTGCCACGGCAACGTATGTAATCACGCAAGTTCAACGCTCCGGAGATGCGGCTGTTCATTTCAAGCCCCAGTACAATGTTTGGACGCCATGAGAAAATACTAAATAACTATCGAGTGCTTGCTAACCTATTTGGAAATCATGAGAATGACCAACTAGAAGAAAAAAATACACAGAAGATTACTAATAATCAGCTCGATAATATATAATTTAGTATTCAATTATTATTGTAGACCCGTGTTATGAAAATAATGATTATGTTCGCACAAATCCGTTATAACACATACCAGTATTATAGCAGCTACATAATATTTATTTTCGATATTTGTATGAATTACTTTGTATATTTTGCTTGAATTTTGAATGTAAAGCACGTCCAATTCAGATTATTTGCTGCTACACGTGCTAATGTAAGATACCACGAATACACATATATAAAACGATTAAAATTTATGCATTAAAACGTTCTAACAGTGTCAACCAGAGCTTCAGAGTGCGTCCATTAATCTAAAGTTACATAAACACATAAATAAATGTACATGTAGATTTGTTACTTTTCGCAAATGTGTAATGAGTGTTCATCTACTGCATGAAATCAAAACGTGTAATGCCCCTTTAAGCGACCTATAGATGTCGTTGACAGTTGTATGAATCCGATGCCTACTGATTAGCCGCGGCAAACACGTCGTTAAAGGGGTTGGATTTCAACTCGTCATGTACTTCGGTGCCTAATGACCCCAATCTAGAGGATAATACAAGACGCTTCCCTTTATATGTCCCTTAAAGAGTAACTTTGGTGACAAGTGCAAAAAGTGATGCGTGGTTAATACAATGTGTATTGGCGTGGTCTGATATGTCCAGAAAGTAATGTGTGAACATTTCAAGTTAATTGGATGTTATTTGGCCGAGACATGAGCGAAAATGCAAAGTGATATTCACTAACTCACTGCACTCACTTTGTACACGGTTTCAAAACTCCACCTGAGTTTTTCTTATCTGAATACTTCAATCGTACATATCTTTGTAACGAAAGGGAAATTTGAAAAACCGAAACCTGTCCCATGATTTTATTGTTAATACGAATAGAACAAGGTATGAGGGAACCGCTAGAATTACAATTTTATTTTGAGGATTTGGACAATGTTACTAAGTCCCTTTAAAGAGGTAGTACAGTTTTAGTAAGGCTGAACTTTAGTAACCAAAACCTGCACAATAACATTACAAACTAATAGTTATAACTCCACCATGCTCGAAAGGTATACAAAATTACAAACGACTATGTAAAAAGCCTGTTATCATTCAAAAAGAGCCATTAAAACACAAGAGGGCACTCTCTAAAAAAGCATTGGTTTCAACCATTTTAATACAAAAGTATGCATGTGATGTTTTGTTGAAATAATGATTTAACATAGAGACCATCAACAACCATTTAAAACCTATTTTCACAATTTTTGCAAAAGTATAAGCATTTTTAAAATTAAAACAAAAATCATCTGTTATATCTGGGCACCAGATTTATTTCGATTTGATATATTTATTGATATTTCAGCCCTTTCTGAACCGATTTTGATCAAATAAAGTTTATTCTGCCATTCAAATTGGATGTTCTTTAAAATTTGACACTCAGTCTTTCATTATCTCACAACAAATTTTGTTTTGAACTACCCCTTTAATTCCTGCTTATTCATTTAATGTTCTTTCCGTTCATCCTATGTTTCTTGAACTAACCAAAACAGTTACATAATATATTTTGTAATGCAAATGAGCAAACACACCTGTTCTTCGTTTGTTATTTTCAATCGCATTATATTAACCATATAAATATTTCTTGTCAGTTTCCCTATGTTTGAATGAATACTAATAATTATGATATTGTTATAATTAATAACATTGATTGCGAGGATTTTACATCACCCGTACCCTTCATAAATTCAGGGCAATTAAATCTAAATAATAAATTGTGTTCAAACAAATACGTTTTAAAGGGATATACATGTACTAACATCAATTCAAGGCAATTAAGTCTAAATAATAAATTGTATTCAAACAAATACGTTTTAAAGGGATATACTAACATTGCTGAATCCCCACAACTTACTTAGAACCCTAGCATGCCTAGGCCCCGTTGCAGAAAGAGACACAATCGATTGTAAGTTACGATTGATCGTAAGTCATAAAATTTACGCGTTTCAACCAATCAGATTTCCGCATCTAGAACACGTGATCTGAATAAGGTTAATTGCAAGTTACAATCGATTGTATTTCTTTCTGCAACGGGGCCCAAGTGGTTCTCATATACCTTGTTGTATTCGTACTTCAAATCGAAGCATAGAACAGGTTTGGGATTTCCGAATTTCTCTTTCGTTATAATAATATTTTCAATTGAAGTGTTCGGATTTGAAAGTCTTGTGCAGCAGTGCAGTGAGTTAGTTAATATCATTATGCATGTTTGCTCATTACTCGACCTGTCGGTCATATACCATCCATTTCACATGGCGTGTTCACACACCACTCAGTTGACATGTTTTATCAGATCACAGGAATACAAAAGTTTATTTATTTAAACACGGACATAAAAACTCGCTATCAGCCGTCAGGCTGTTTTTCAGCATGTTCGTATTATACAAAAGAATTACAGTAAAAATAAATGTACAAATACATTTTGTTACAACAATACAAAATTGAACTTACATTAAGGTATACAGTAAAGATAAATACAAGTGCAGTAAAATAAAATAAACATAACAGTGTGAAAGATCCATACAATTGTGATTAAACTGATCTCTGGAGAAAAAAAATTGGTTACTTTCGAAATAAATGGTTACAATTCAAGGGGGGGGTGGGGGGGGGGGGGGGAGGGGGAAACAATATATTTCAAATTTCAAGACTTACATTTCGTGGTAGGATTTTTAATAATTGCGATTCTAAACTCACCCCAAGTAGCGTGTTCCTCGGGATCTCTATGATTCCCCAGTAGTAAGGCGATTTGAAATGAGCGTACCAACATCTGGACAAAACGATAAGATATACAACATATAATTAGGTAATTCATACATAACACAACTATTATTAATTATTATAATGATAATAATACTAGTGATAATTATAACTATTAATAATAGTAATATAAATAACATTATCAATAATAATCATGATAATAATAATGATAAAAGTAGTAGTAATAATAATAATAATAATTAATATAATAATACAAATAACCATAATGATACTAATAGGAAAAACTTTTTTAGCCTGAGGTTAAAAAGCACATGAATAATGACTTCTTTTTGTCTTTTGATTTTATTATTATTTATATTTTTGTTTATTTATTTATTTAAATTTGTTTTTTGTGACGAATTTTATTTGTACTGTGACTTTAGCTGACCACGGTAGTTAGCATAACATTGTGACGTATGGATGATATATATGAAAATAATGTATGAAATAACATTGGGTCATCGTTTAGCAGTTACAAAACAAATTCATGCAAAGTCATTATTATTCTCATAACTATATCGACACAGAACTAATTATTTTTATAACCATGTTTATCATCAAAGGACATTAAAAAACGCCCACTCAACTACACATTTACTATCCATTCAATTAAACATTATGGTGTCATATGTGTTAGAATTATCGACATGGCATGACCATTTTTTGAAATTTGTTTATAGAGAGACGAATATTCTACGATGTTGTGTTCTTGACAATGCAGTTAATTCAAATTTTCCAAGAAAAAATATTCAAACAATTTAGAAAGATTTCCGTTTCGATAGTTTGTGGATATTATAATGATGCATTGTATGCAATGAAATACTAAGTAAATCACATCTGTAGCTACCTCTTGGCTAGAATACATTAACATACAGAATGTATTGCTTTATTGCATTATTTAACGTTTCACGATCGTAGCGGTGAAATGTTATGAATTTAAAGGGGACTACCAGTCAAAGAACAACACATAATTGTATATTTTGGTACCGTTGTGTGATATCAAATAGATGCCCAACATTTTGCAAATGGTTGTGCAATTCATAAATAATGCAATTAACTACCACTATTTACGGAACCATTATAGGCCCATGGTTCCGTAAGCGCCAAACGTTTGCGAGTCATCAATACTTACGTGAGTTTATTGGTAAGAACCATCGCGATTGCCCAAGCACTTACGAAGGGGATCGGGAATACTACATGTTGAAATTTGAAAGGAACAAGCAAATTACACTAATTATACATCCTCATAAATAAGATATAATTTCTAACATCTCTACGTCATCTTAATAAGACTATTGTTTCGTAGCATTGCTATAAACAGTTACAATATGCATGTTATGTTAATGCCATGATTTAACTCTTATTGTTGAGTGTTATTTATATACGCTTTTCTAAAACATTATGTGTAAAAGTACGTGTTCAAGTTTTCCTTTAAACCGATGTCCGTGCGTTTGCTTTCTTGTTTGTTACATGTATGCGCATAATTTGTATATATGACATCTAATCATATTAAATTTCCATTTGTATATTGTTCGTTATAATTTCAAGTAATTTTCGCTTACCCCAGCCAACAAGGTAGTACAGCATAAACTTGGGTTTGCCGAATACAGCGATGGAGACCAGCGAATTGAGGTACATGCCTTCTATGAACATCCACGCAAACGAGCTGAACCGACCGTACTCGCGGAACACCTCGAAAATCTCACATAAAACAGGCTGAAATCAGATGAAAAAACAATAATTGGTTATTAAAATAAGAACAAGGCCGAATGTACAATAATAGAATTATAAGGGTAACATTATAATTATAGATAGCGATCACTTCATACAAAATTGACGCTAGTAGGAATAAAACAAGCACATTGAAAACGATTTGGTTTCGTTATTAAACACAATATCAAAATACATTATATGCTATATTGATTTCAGCTGGCCATTTTGGGGACCAGTCCTTAATGGTCAATCGATGATGTGACGTACACCACGCATATATCACATAAAATAGACTGAAAGTAGATACAAAGGGTACTTTTTAAAGGATGAATATCAAATTAAAAAAACAACGGGCATACGCGTAATATGTTATAACGAGAACGTTGTTGAAGTGAACTTCCACACGATTTCAAGCTTCTGATGATTGAAATACAGATATTCTAGGTCAATAAACACAATTTTTAATGAAAAAAGTATGATTGTGGGTTTTTATAATTGATTTTGAAATTCTAATGACACAAATTCGCGAGCGAGCTTGTTCTATCCCACAATGCACCAATTTGTGACGTGCGACCCTCACTATGCGCCTATCTATGTTTTTACACTGCAGCGAATGTGTTCTTTTGATCGGACCAATACAATGCTCGATCATGAATAGTTTAGTCCACGCTGCGCCACTGACCGTGCCTTTGAGCATTACTGCATTGTTGAACAGTTTGAAAATACTTGCCTGCCCGATATTGTAACACGTTTGGCTTTCATTGGAATTTGAATAGACACAAATTTCTGTAAACGTGGTTATTGAATTTGCTGGCTCTGCATGACCGGCTATTATGAATGACACATGCAGCGATCACAATGCAGTGGCACCGGATTCAAGCCTACTCAAGAAATTGAGCAAAGTGAGGGTGCTACGTAAGGGTCTCATGATTGTGTGCGGTAAATTTAATTATTTCCTCAGAGTTAATGACATTAGAAAAATCTCTTAGAAATCAACCAAAGTGAGTCAAATCCTGAAAAATATTCAAGCACATCCCTAGATTTATTTCCAATATACTGTATTGTTTTATAAATCGTCCGGAATTCTCCTTTAATAATGCTATTCCTGATCATTCCATCAAAAGGGGCGACAAAAGGAAGACCAAAATAACGAATGGAAGACGATTTCATTTATTTATCATGTTTATAGCGCGTAATATCCATAGCCAATCTATGCTATAGACTCCGGCCGTCTTGAACGGATTAATAGATGGTTATAGAAGCGTACCTCGAATATATCACATATATGCTGGAGGTGGATCGGATAGAAAAAATGTATGGGAAAGGTTGAATATCAAATGAAAACCTACTAGGGATAAATCGTTATAAGATTGATACTGATAACCTTTCCATCAAAAAAGGACAATAGTGGGAGTGTGGACGAGAAAAATAAACCCATTGAAAACAATTTGATGTCTTTATTAAAGGACAATGAAATCCAGACAAATTGTTGTATGCACTATAAGACACTAAATAGGATGAATAGTTCCTGAAAATTTGAGCACAATCGGTCAAGAAATAAGAAAACTATGGCTATTTGAAACGAGCCATTTATTTATACGAGTGACTCAAATTGGCAACGCACTCTGGCAAAGTTGTGGACTACTCCCCATACATTTTATACACAACATTTCAATTTTGTTCACTTTTCTCAAAATGTATGTTTACCCTTGAGTTCAACATATGTTTTGTAGAATGCTAGTATACGTAACATATCATGAGTTGGGGGAATGAAAAAGTGTTGTTATGAAGAAAACTGTCAAAATGGGAACATTTGTGTACAAAACATATGGGGAGTAGTCCACACAATTATCAGAGTGCGTTGCCAATTTGAGTTCCCCATAGGAATAAATGGACATCTTCAAAGAGCCACAGTTTTCTTGTTTCTTGCCAGATTATGCTCTAACTTTCAGAGATTATTCCTCATGACATGACATGCTATATAGACTCCAGCCGGGTATATTTGGGACCATGCAGTCCTGAATGGGTTGATAGATCATGTGACACCTCAAATATGTCACATAAAAGGGCCTGGATGTGGATCGGATAGAAATTGCACGGGCAAGGTTGAATGAAGAGTAAAACAAAAAAACATGGGTAGAATGTTAAGAAGAGGGATATATTATTCATCACCACTCCGTCAAAGGGGGATACTAAGTCCTTCTAGGAAGACAACGAAACACTGAAGACGATTCGATTTCGTTATTTAACAAAATGTATAATGGGTTAATCACTCGAAAATGTGACACATATAGAAGAACTCACATGAAAGAGGCTGGAACTGGGTCGGATAGTGTTATTGCATCGGCAAGGTTTAATACATGGTGGCCCAAAGACCAGAACGGGGTATTTGCAGTAATAAAGAAACATGATGACTATTATAGATTCACGGGATAGGGCATCCATTACAATGCAAAACGATACCAAGAACAGTAATTTTTGACAATTTTTACCAAGTCAGTGCCTGTTAAATCGCACGTCCTGCCCGTCATAGCATCGAACAACTATGCACATTCTCTCGGCACACAGCTGAATGCACACTAACAATGGCGCGCGTATTGTTCGTTGTTCGATGCTACGACGGGCAGTAAGTGCGATTTATCAGGCACGGACTTGGTAAAAATTGACAAAAATGGGGACCTGAGATGGTCTCACTAATGTCTTAAGACATCCTAAATAAAAAAAACTACTCGATCAAAATTACTGTTCTTGGTATCATTTTTCTTTGTAAAAGTTGCCCTATATCCCGTGAACCTATAGTCACCATGTGTCTTTATTATGGCAAGTACCCTGTTCCGTTTTTTGGGGGCCACCCTGTATAGGCTGTGTATATATACATTTGATAAGGATGATAGTAGAGGACTATAAATATTTATGACCAAATCCATCAGAAGGGGCTGCTAGTAGGTAGAAAGGGATTATTAGATGATGTGGTAATTTACATTTTAATTTGATACATCACCCAACGATTGCAAGAATCTAATTAAATGCGGATATACCAGCATTGCCGAGAGCAGCTGAAGGCCTGCTTATAGATGTCAAAATTACAATTACAAATACCTCAAATCATTATGATGAATATAGTATCCTTAGAAGTTATGCTCTAGTTGTTTAGTTGGTTATGATATTTGTTTTTACATACTTGTTCCGTCACTTTACGTCCGGGACGCGATATTTTTTTCCTGCGAACTTTTTGTCAGATTTCAGACTTTAGTGAAAACTCTGCATGATACATTTACTGAATGAACCGCTCCTCATCATGTATTATGGCAAAAGAAAAGAAAGAGTCAAAAAGAGAGGATTCGAACCCATGATACCAAGTGTTGAAGTCCACAGCGTGACCAATAGGCCACGTAAACCGCTGATGGTCAGTTCGTTCTCATTGTAATTATAACCCTCAAACTTACCCAAACCTTAATCCTAGTTATGAATATTCAGGAGTAGCCCACATCGCTGCTAATAAATTATTCATAAGCAGCAATGTGGGCTACTCATGAATATTTGTAATCAATATTTTAATATTAATGAATTATGTTTCTTATTCTTTTCCACAATTCAGACGAAATCTTATGTTTTATTTACCTGAAATGAAAGATAGTTTACTTCTCTTTTAGAAAATGTATATCCTAAAGATATTGAATTTAATGTATAAGACATTAATCTCACGATAAAGAACAGAGTGCCATAGTTATACTTCTAGTTCATAACAGAGGAAGGCAAGAATAATTGTACGATAAGCAAGTTGCGAAAAGACTGTATTCTTCAGTGTACACCCTAATTTCAAGCGTAGAGCATGTGCTTTTCCATAGATCTGTTTGGTAATCCCCCAATAGCAATTTTACGTTGACCCTCCAATTAAGGTGGCACCTGTAGATTAGGATACGTCGTTTGGGTCACACCTCCACGTCGACGTCTACCTCAGCTCCAGGTCGATAATGAATATTCATATCGTGACGTCACGCAACGTCACTAGGATTAGGGTTTGAATGAGTATGAGGGTTATAATTACAATGAGACCATACTCATGATACTGACCATCAGCGGTGTACGTGGCTTACTGGTCACGCTGTCGACTTCAAAACTTGTATATATGGGTTCGAATCCTCTCATGTGACTCTTCTTTTCTTTTGCCATAAATGGTGAGGTATAGCGGTTTATTTAGTAAATGTATCATGCAGAGTTTCACTATCGACCTGGAGGTGTGCTTCAAACGACGCATCTTTTCACTATCGACGTGGAGGTGTGACCCAAACGAGACACCCTGTAGATTAGGACCATGGCACAGGGTGTATATTCAACGAGCACTCTTATGCCCGGCGCAGACAGAGCCGACTCGACTGGTTGTCATTCCGATCGGCTCAGTTTTCAGTGCCTCGCGACACACATTTTGCCAGTCGAGAGACAGTCGGATGCCAGTTGGGGCCGATTCAACAAGATAAATCTGCTCCGACCGACCGGGCCCAACTCTAGCCTAATTGAAACCAGTCGGGTCGGGTCGAGTCGGCTCTGTCTGCGCCGGGCTTTAGGGTTAATTTGATGTATTCCGTTTGCTTACCGTAAACCTGATAGTGTTGGCATTGTAGTCATGATCGCCGTCGACACTGTAGTGGTTGTCGATAGCGAAGACGATCTCGATGGTGACACGGATGAGAAGCGAGACGAAGAAGTGCTTGTGGATCTTCGTCCTGTTGCAATTCAGACTCCTGTTGAAAACAAAGCAAACCCGCATGGAAACAAGATATTCAGTAAAATGAAGATGATGCCTTTTTTGTCTTCACTCAAACATGCTATTATTGAGGAGCTATTATTACATGTATGCAATTATACTAATGCTATTCGCACGATAAAACGTGACTTGCTACACAATTATTCAGTTTCAGTTTATTTCACATCCTTTGTATTACTATAAAATACAAACAGAAGATGCATGAAAAGGCAAAGAGTAAACAAAATCTACCAAAAATACACAATTTTTTATCATTTAGAACATATAAGAAACGTCCTCATCTTCTAAAGGATTTGACATTCCATGGCGTTTAACATGCTGGGCACATCCAGCCGATTCTCGAAGGAAATAGTGTGTGTTGTTGTTGTTTTTTGCATGACAGTTTATGATAAGTAGATGAGGGCAAGGACGCTCGTCTGAATGTCAGAAACAACTGGTTAAGGAGACTAGCTATCACACGTGCAGTGGTATCCTACTCCATCTGTGATATATACGTCACTCCTTTAATAATTATACGCAGACGCGATGCCTTATAAATATAGGCTTAATCGGCGGGTGAGAGTAAGACAGGCGATAAGTAGATTTTTGAATAAATTAAAGGTTGGAGCCGTCTTTACGTGTTGCCAATTAAGTTTACCCATAATAAAAAATATTGTTTAATACGGGGAATATCTATCAGAAATAAGAGAGCAGCTCCCAAATTCGAAACATGATTATCTCCGAAGAACAACTGGTGAATTATAGCCAAATTCTCGTTTTGGGAAAATGTCTTTGTTTTGGGCGTGTGTGGAAAAAATCCGAACCTTAGAATCGTTAAATACAGAAATATCAGTTAAAGGACCTATAGCGTCTAGATGGCCTAATTTTCACAATTCGGCTCTCTATATGTAATTTTTCCTGAAGAAAAAGAATTTGGCAGTCATTTCTCATGAAATTAATCAATTTTGAGGTAATTAGTAAATATCTCATTGTCCTGGGAACGCCCCTTTTAAATCGCCAAAATGTGACGTCATCTAAAGTACGGACTAATGAACTAAATTCTGTAGATGACGCGTCATGACGTAGGCCAATTAATTGTCAATCACATGTCAATCACGCTGCCGATTCGGGACCCTAAATGTGGGTGGGGCGTAAACGAGCTGCTAAATGAGATTTGGCATCATAACATTAGTCTTAAATCACTACTGATTTTTTTTCGCCAGACCTATTTTACAAGTCATCAACTGCCAAAGTACGTTGTATTCTTTAGGTCCTTTAACACGTTAATGAAAGCCGCTGACATTGAGCCTAAATTCACCGTTAGTTTGGCCCGTTAGTATAGCACGCAGCGCACGAGGGTGCATATCAACACACACCCGTCGGCCAAATTAAATTTTACAGTAAATGAGTTTCATAATTTACTAAACATATCAATTAGTAGGTGGTTTTCAGGCCAAATTTATATCATTCCGTATCAGTAAAACATATTCTTTCACATGATTGGTAATAAGAGCGTACATTTCATTTGTTGTGTGTGGGGCGTTTCCCACTACTAACGATTAATATAATAGTTTTACCTGAATTGTAGAAAGATGCAGAGCGCTATGAGTAAACTGACCCACGATATCGAGCAACCGACGATGGACAGAATCCTGCTACTCGTCGTCATCTCTGTAAAATACTGGATAAATCGAAATGAAATACATTTAAATAGAAGGCAATCATCGATGATTATCATTATTTATGAATTAATGTATCATAGAAACAAATTAATATCTTTAACAAAGTGACATTAACAGTAAAAATAATTAAAAAACACACACAAATAAAATGATAATCCACAATATTGAGCAGCCGACGATGAACACAATCAGACCTGCTATTACTTGTCATGTCCGTAATTCTGGATAAAGCGAACTGAAAAAAGGGGTAAATCAATAATCAACGTTGGTACAAATTTGAAAATCTTCTTTAACGTAACATTGGATGGTGAGTTGAGTGCTGAATTGAGTGCTGAGTTGGGTGCTGACTTGAGTGATGAGTTGGGTGCTGAGTTGGGTGCTGAGTTGGGTGCTGAGTTGGGTGCTAAAGTCAGGTGCTGAGTTGGGTGCTGAGTTGGGTGCTGGGTTGGGTGCTAGGTTTAGTGCCGATATGGGTGCTGATTTGGGTGCGAATTTGGGTTCTCGATTTGGGTACAGAGTTAATTACTAACCTGTACTATACTACACAATTAGCCATCTGAACAACGCTACAACCGTTCATTTTAAAATGGTTCTATTAACCTCTTTACATAAAAAAAGATCTCACGAAACAACGATCGATCGAGAAACAATCGTCAAGAAAGCGATGTATTTGCTGTGAAAACTATAATATGATAACAAAAGGTGGAGGGGTGTCTATTGCTATAGGCATTCTATGAATCGATTGCAAATGTGCGTTTACAGGTAAAATAACATGCCCTGAGATCCGTTTCTTAAACGTCGTCTGAATTATTGCCTTTCACGTAACTTACCCATGCAGCAAGTTTGAGACGTGATTTTACTTGACTATTTCTATAATATAGCAATCAGAACCCTCCCAATGATCAGATGATATTTTTTGCTTTTTCGAATAACACAATTTATATTCTTCTGTTATTGAAAAATATTCATTTTGAATATATGGGTCATCGTCTTCGGGAGAAAGAGTGACTATTCATTAGTTTAATGGGAAACCAATTAAGGAAGTAACATTATTCAAGTTTTATAGTAAACGAGTATAAGCAGAATGATCAGACATCAGAGAAGCAGACATCAGTAGAAGACCATGAGATGAAAAGACAAGACAAATCATGCATGATCTTCAACATCCTGAAGGAAATTGTATGGTACTCGCGGAGAGAGATAATCCTCATTCAGTGCAGATGAGACAGATTTCCATATTTACGAACTCAATGACGTAACACCAGTGGTGTATCTAGGGGGGGGGGGGGGTGCGAGGGGCATGTGTCCCCCTCCAACAAAAACAAATGAAAGAACTCCTTAGTGCGTCCCCAAAACTAGTATACCCAATCCTTTATTCGCCGTTGCGTATTAAAGTGGTGTTGAGTGATCGGACAGATTTAGGGGAGGGGGGGGGGGGGGGGGGGGGGCACGCTAGTAATAATTATTATTAGGGGCACGTACACTATTTCTTTATTTGGTATTGGATTTCCCTTAGTTTACATATGGTTTGTATTTTGTATCAAGTTATTGGGGACACACTCGTTTCAGTGTATTTCTTTATTATTTTTTTGAAAAGATTTTCCTCTTATGTGTTTTTTCTTCACTGTTTTTGTCAAATAGTTCCTGGGGCAGCTGGGTGCCAACCGAAGCTACGCCACAAAGACTAGCAGCAGCAGCTGGTACGAAAAGATGAAAACATTGTCATAATTGGAGAGTATTTATGTGATACCCATTTTCCAACGTCTGATTTGTTTTGAATTATTGTTTGTTTTTGCTGAGCAATGTGACACGCTGCTTTTTACTAGGTCAAACAGAACTGTTTTTTTAGACCTCCAATTTAAATTACAATCGTTATTTCTTGCAATTATGTTTGTTATCATGACATGATTATCGGCTACAATTATGTTTCAAAATGTTATAATTCGAAATCGTCAATGTTGCTCTTGTATGTTTACGTGCCTCAATTGCTTGACATCTTAGTAAGAATGTCACTGAACTCTGATAACGAAATGAAACAATTGTAAATTTTTCACCACTTCACGTTAAATCACATCGGTAAAACATCGATGTATCATTCTAATCTATAAACCATAAACACTATGTCAATCATCGAGATATCACTGCAACCTAAGTACTCTCGTAACATGTTATAGCCCTAATACAACTTTTGATATTATAATCACAACAATATATTTATAATAATTATTGGCTACCTTTGGGTAACCTTTCGGTTATTGTTTAAAGATATCGCTGTATTTTGTTTTAAGTTTTCAATCAGAAAGAAACAAATTGTGCCAAACGCATTAAGCAATTAGGGTGCAAAACGCTGCTGCAATTCTGCACCCCAAATCGGAATACTGACACCCTAAAGCCCGGCGCAGACAGAGCCGACTCGACCCGATCCGACTGGTTTCATTCATGCTAGAGTTGGGCCCGGTCAATCGGAGCAGATTTATCTTGTTGAATCGGCCCCAACTGGCATCCGACTGTCTCTCGACTGGCAAAATGTGCGTCGCGAGGCACTGAAAACTGAGCCGATCGGAATGACAACCAGTCGAGTCGGCTCTGTCTGCGCCGGGCTTTAGGGTGCATTATTTTGTGCACCCCATAATGGTGCAGACCCCACTTGAGGTGCAAATGTTGTAGCAGCGCTTTGCAACCTAAAGAGTGCAAATTTGAACCTTGACTTGTTAGTGTGAATGATTGCTGATTATTTGTTATTGCGGTTTCATTTCTGCGTTCTAAAAATAATACATAATCATAAACAAAAATCTCAACAAAAAACAAAATGAAGTACGAAAACGCAGGGGACTGCCATCACGAGCAGTACGCATGGTAAGCTTGAAATTAATGGTGGACTAATGAAACGTATATGATTTTTCAAGAAAAACAATATTTCAATACAGGAATATCATTACTTCGACTGTCCTCTATCATGTGTATTGTTCCTCATGCATGACAGAAAAACAAGAGAACTTCACTAACTGAAATACAAACCATAATTTCGCTCCCTTTGAGGTCGACATTACGATGAGTATTCAACCAATTCATCATGCAGTGATGACACTTTATTGTCGATTGCTTCCTGTCATGCAAGATATATGTACGCAAGTGCAAAACAGCCCCTGTAACCCATCCAGTTGCATGACATCGGTGGCGTTGCTACGGGGGGGGGGGGGGGGGGGAGGAGGGCACGTGCCCCCCAAACAAATTATTTGACAAAAACAAAAATATAATACAAATGTAAATGTAAATATTTTTTTACGAATTAAGACATAACAAGGGTTACTTGCCTCCCATAATATGGATCATATGGATCCCCCTCAATCTGTGTTACCACGCTGCGCCACTGAAACTGAATAGTGGGGGGGGGGGGGGGGGCAAAAGGGCAAAAGGGCACCCCACGGGGCGCAAGTGCACCTACCAACATTATCATACATTCATAGAGTGCGCTACCCAAATGCCCAATACTTTCAATCAATCGGTTTTACCACGCACGAACACCTACCAATGTATCATACTTTCCCAGAGTACCTCCTCCCCCCGCAAATATTGTGGGCCCCCTCTATCGATTTTACCACGCTACGCCATTGAAAAGCATTCATGGCTAGGGGGGGGGGGGGGGGTGGGGCACCCCCATGGGACACACGTACACCTACCAACATATCATACGTTAGGTTAGAATATCATTATCCTTGAGCGCTTGTTGCTTTTACATGGGAGACAACAATGTATGCACCCTTCCTTACCATGATTACACAACTCAAGTAAGAAATTGCTTTGCAACTGTTTCACCTACTTTCACCCCCTTGGGAAATCAAAAGGTATGATTGTCACAAAATAGGAGGTGATGAATGTAAGTCATGTCCATGTTAATTTAACATGAGCATGGTTGGCAAACTGCTGTGTTGTCTTTATTTATTTTCATCATCATTTCTCTTTCTCCGTTATATAGTTATCTTTCTTTTCAATCTCTCTTTTCTTCTTGTTTTATAATACAAAAAAAAAAATAATAATAATTCCGCTTGCAATCACAGATTATCATTACCCTCCTCTCTCTCTCTCTCCCTTATTCTAAGTATACTTACACAATATCCTCCGCCATCCTCTCCCTTGCTCTCTTCTCCTCTCATCCTCCTCCTCTCCTTGTCTCCCCCCCACTCTCTCCTTACCCGATTAGTATTCTGCTTTACACATTCGCATTCCGTCCTCTCTCTCTCTCTCCCATTATACTCCGCCACCCTCTCCATTGCTCACTCCCCCAATCTTCCTCCTTCTCTGATTGTCTCCCCGTCTCTCTCTCTCTCTCCTTACCCGATATCCTTTTATACTTTCCTGCCGGTTAACTCTAATCGACGAATGAAATTCAATCATTTTTTATGAGCACCTTGATTGATCCGCATGTCTTCACTGAGATATCAAGTTTACACGAGTGAAATAGAACGTTCATATCGAATATCCCGATAATAATGTAAACACATATCGAATTTATTTTCATTAAGTGGAGAAGAACTACTCCGAATCTCTTTGATCGTTTGCGAAATGCGACGTTATTATGGAAACAATAACGTGGAATTTGATAAAGATTATTCATGACGAAGACTCGAGAAGTAAAGGAGAAAAAAAAAAAATCACTTCTGAATTTTCCGTCGGCATGGATGGAAATTTCTGTAAAGAGTGCTAAGCGACCTTTGATGACAAAAACAAAACAAGATGATAATGCTACAGACATAAGGACTAGTTTCGACTACTTGCTGGTATTCCGCCGGGGTTGTTAAAATATTTTTAGCTTCTAAAAAGCCCCTTGTTCATCAACTTTCCATGCCGGCCCTTCGGCGATTTCATCCCCTGTTAAGTGACCTCATTATTATTGCTTTACTATTGATTAACCGCCCTGACTTTTGCAGGACAACACATGCGTAAACTTGATAATTGTATTAACATGTACCTTTTAATAACATCACCATATGATTATTAGTGACGTGAGTGGATGACTTCTTGTATTCATATGAATTTGAATACGTGTCACGATAGTAGTAAAACTATATCCATATAATTAGGTAAGTGCTTTTTCACCATGTCTTATGCTGGTCTTATTGCAGGATTTGTGTATTAATGCAAAAGGAATGTCTTGCGGTTCATGGAAAAAGTTTTGACTGTTATGATAATGATGATAATACTAATATATAATACTACTACTAATAATATAGGTTTTCCCGCTCAATTTGACACTTTTTTCAATCGAATTCATTAAGGGTCATTCAAATTCACGCATTACCGCGTAATCGTTGGGATCGGTCATCCAAATTCCGAATAAGTGCAAGCGAATTCATGCATACGCATAAGCTTTCGTGAATAGACACAGAAGTTCATGTATGGTCATTCGAATTCGCGAATGTGCAGCCAACTATCAACTGTCCTTTCGCGAATTCGAATGACCATTGATGAAAAGGTATGCTCTTTGTGCAAATTCACTTGCTTCTACATGATTTTGAACGACTATTTACGAATTCGAATGCTGCTTTTGGATTGACACAATCGCGAAATTGAGCGGGAAAACCTATACTAATAATAATACTAATAATAATACTACTACTACTACTACTAATAATAATAATACTAGTCAATTAGTGTAATATGTTCTATGTATGTATTTTTACTGGACCATGTTGCAAAACACAGTTTTTAATGATCATGCTATCCTTTAAAAATAATTATGTTCTAACAAATACATAATTAAATCAATATCGTTTTTCAAAAATTGTGTTTTGGGGCGCCATTTCGGTCAGCGCGAATTTCGTATTCCAGTACGTCACGTTATGTAATACATGTAGGCCTATATGTAATTACGTAGATATGGAGAAGAACATGTCTATATAATTTGAAATGTTAATAACAATACGAATATTGGTGAAAGGGTTGAGTGGGTGTGTGTTGGTGTGTGCATATATTCAACGCAGATCTATTCAAACGAGATGACATGTATTGTTAGAAAATCAAGAAATGCAATTATATTCAGATGTAATGAAGCCGCGTCAGTCATTTCACCTGATCACACCGTATAATTGCGAAGTTTAAATTTAGAACGTTCATTATTTCCTATAACCTATACAAGTATGCTTCCTTTATGGAAAAAGAATAGGTATGATAATTGGTGGTGGTGACAATTTAAGTATAGTTATACTATTTGCATGTAAACCTACATTTCCTCCATGAAACACATAACGTAGCCTATACAGGCAATATGAACACTATTTTGTATATAATTTGTATTATACTGCATACACCTACGGTTTAATTATATAAATATAATGAACATAAAGAAATCATATTTTGACGCGACATTTACGAATCGCGAACAAAATGAACATCTAAATGTCGCTTGAAGAGTGGTATTTGTATGCTTATTGATCTTGGAAATGGTTCCGTTTTCTAAAGATCAAAATACAATATAGAGCGCGATAGCTGCGCGTCTGCTTGCCGCTTTACTTCAAGTGCTTACAAATATTATTGCTGATTCACATGCTTTTAAACAAAATATGACCTTTTATGTTTCCGTTCACGCATTTTGGTGTAAATTGTGCGTTTGATTCTAATGTAACGATGTTAGCAAATGTTATACAACTCCAAAACGCATTATTGTTACTCTCCATATATGTGGGTTTGTAGGCTATGAACAGGGGTTCAATTTCTGTGTAATAAACGAAATAAAAACTAATGTACTACATGATAAACTAAAGGGATGTTGCATTTAGAAATGATTTACCCTTTAATGGGATAATATAATATATAGTACATTTTCATGATTTAAAATGAACATAATTTTCTAATTTAACAAGCATACCTTTGTGGCATTGAATGGGCCGGGCTTACTTGTGTTTTTGTTTGTTAACGAAAACTGAGTATGTTCATTTGCATTGATTTCTCAAATTCTACCAGTTTCAGTAAGTGCCTTTTTTGTTTGGGGGGGGGGGGGGGGGGTAGAATGGTTATGATGGTTATGGTTGTGATGCAAGTATAAAGGTATACAAAATAACTCATATATTATCATTATAATATTATCAAGCAATATACCTACAATGTCTTCCGCGATAACACGTAACGTTATTACGTATGTTTGCCGTACATTCTGAGCTTGTTTTTTGTATTGTCATATTATTTTTCTTCTGCCCATGTGTAAGCAGATGAAAAATAGAGAACTAAATTTTGGTTCGAAAAAGATTATTTTGTTATTGACGTATCCCTATGGACGCAGTAAACAAAAATATATATCCAGGTAAGGTTAAATTTAGGAAACGAACAACATCATGTTATTACACCCATGCCACCGATTTACAGTGATTTACCACACTTTTGGGAACATATCAAATTGTTATTGGGATATTGTTGTTTTCATTCAAAATTCCCTTATATTTATGATAATATGTGTATGATTTGATAGGCGGAGAGAAGGCTGCACACACAATTATCAAAACCTGCTAAACTTTTAGAACCAAATGTCCGTTCATCTTTAGGTCAAAGAGGAATACAGGGCGCCAGTATACATGGCCTAAAGGCGGGGAGTTTGGAGGCAGAGAGCTTGGGGTACGGGGTCGGGGCTCACTTTAAGGACTAAACTCTTTAAACATCGGTTCAAATTTAGCCCACTGGCGGAGGTATAACTCAATATTAGACAAGTTTATCTCGTATATATTCAAACTCATATCAGTTTGTTTAAGTCATCTCATTTTCTGCCATGGAACTTTTTGGAAAACGTAGCGCCGCATTTTCGTATTTCTTAAGGTTGATATTCAGGCAAAAGACTATCAGACCCCACGGAAAATAATAATCACACGTACGCCCTTTCCCCAGTAGAGCAGTATGTACGGTGTATGGAATACAATTGGGAACCAAGTGACGATTGATCGTGTAATTCGGTAACGGACTATTGAGGTTCTAACAGATAGTTGATATGTGCGTTTTAATTGGACGCGCGTGTTGAGCGATAGTAAACATGTGGCCACAATAAAATGAACAAAAGGATAAAATGTTGTTTTGGTGTCAAAGAATTTTGAACACAAGTATTTATTTGTGTTATGCCTACCGGGAACACCCAAACAAAAACTGAGGGATATCGCCATAATTCGCGCACACAAATCGCAGTTATGCACACGCCAAAACGAAGCGTACAAGCTCATAGCTTTACAGAAAATGTCAAAAGTGGTCGTGGAAGTATGCATGCTGCAGCTATAAGATGTTGCCTTATAAATTTGCAATTCAAGATCAAAGATTCGAGATGCATATCGTCGGATTTAGAGGAAATGGTGACGCGCTTGAATTGACTTTGTGAGAATGTTTATCGAGGACGTTGCACGCGATACATTTTATCGGGCTTGGGAGACATCGGCAAATCATGAGCAAGTGAACAAGCCTGCCCTCGTGGGGAAACAGCCAACCAGCTTATAGCGGCCATGCAGAAAACAAAAACAATGTTATTGAATCTGGCTATACAAGTCATCTGTCTACAGAGATCAACTCACTTGTTTCCCTTATAAGTGGTCGCTATTTACAAGTTTGGACTGTATTTAAACACGTAACAAAAAAAAAAATCTTCCCTCACATGGTGTTAAAAACATTATGCAGAACTACTGTATATCGATGTAGGGTGTGGTGTGGTATACGCTGAACGATTGGCACAAAACATAACATGCATCTTTTGATTATGACATTAGTTTGCACAGTCGAAAATGTATAAGTTATAAGTTTTTTGTTGTTGTTACCCCTAATCAAACCACAAAACGTAGTTTTGCCCTTATCCTAAATATAACCCAAACCCTTACTTTTATTTTGACGAGCTTAAAGGGACTAAGTAACATTGTCCAAATCCTCAAAATCCAATTTGAATTATATAGCGGTTCCCTCATACCTTGTTGTATTCGTATTAACAATGAAATCATGGGACAGGTTTCGGTTTTTCAAATTTCCCTTTCATTACAAAGATATTTACGATTGAAGTGTTCAGATGTTGAATTATCCACTGGATCGTCAAAATCATGAACAAAGTGAGTGCAATGAGTTAGTGAATATCACTTTGCATTTTTGCTCATTAATCGACCATATAATGTCCATTTAACTTGAAATGTTCACACAATACCCAGTGGACATATCAGATAACAACAATATACATCGTATTAACCCGCACTCATTACTCTTTGCTCTTTGTCAACAAAGATACTAGATCCCTTTAATTCCAAAAGGCGCTAAATCCACTTTTTTCAAATTTGGAGAAAAGCAGGGTTTTTTTGTCCAACTTTGTAAACGTGTCTATTGAAATAATTATGAACATTAAACGTTCCATAATTTGATTTTGATTGTGTAATTTGTCCTTAAAAAAATGTGGATTTCTATATATATCTACGTAGCTTATTAATGTACGCATATATTTAAAGGGTACCACCACCCAAAAATAACATTCTTATAAATGAAAGGTAACATCTTTAGTAGTCCATTCCATCAACAAGTTCACAAAAATATGTTTTCAGAAAAAAAATATACAATTAGAAAACGCATCACCATTCTGAAGCATGCATTCATGGGTCTGCACGTACGAAGACTACTTTGTCCTGAGCGAACGAATCGTCAGGGATTCTATTGTCTCCAAACGTACGCGTGAATAGCATTGGCGCACGTACGGAACCAGGAAATAATAATGGTTCCGTAAGTGGTGGTAATTAGTTGACTTGTTTATGAATTACAAAACTCTTTGCAAAATGTTGGGTACCTATTTGATATCACAAAATGGTACCAAAACATATAATTATGTGTTGTTCATTGCCTGGTGGTCCCCTTTAACTCAATTTATATGGAAAATACATTTACGCTTTTTGTAGATTATGTGGTGGAGCAATTGTCATCAGAGCAGATGTCGTGTCATCGCATCCTTGCCCCCAAGAGAAACCGAGTATCGAAGACACAACAAACCAAAACATACACTCCATGATCATACCCTTGATCATATACACACGCATTCCATTCACACATTATTCCATCATTCTACTACTAGAACAGCGATCCATCACAGTTGGACGAAATAGTTCAGATATTTTTAGGTCCAGAGGAGCGGAGGGGATTCCAATTGGAACGACAGCGAGCCGCGCGAACATGTCAGTAGGCGAAACGACATGGAATCCGCCCTTTACCGCGAAAACTCTCGCTTCTACCGATCAACACCTGGCTATCAGCTTGACAGCAGCACCGCTTCGGAAGCAACCATCCAGCTGTGAACACTACCGAAGACCCTCAGCTAGTACTCCCTGCGCGGTATCTCTCATCATGAGCGATTTTCATAACGTTGGGTGAGCATGGTGAGAGTTATAAGGACGTTAGGTCAGTTTCGGACCAATTGAATTATGCATTAAATAATTGTAGATATAACCTGTCTCTTTATGAAGCAAAACATGCAAATCATACTTATTTTTCGTTTATGAAATATATATTTTATCATCAATCTGAGAGAGCCACATTGGGTTTCTACCATGTCTGCAGGGCTCCAAATCTGTAAACATGATTTTCTCTGAAGGAGGAAAAAGTGACCTAGCGCGCTTCTTGTTCTCAACCGATGTACTAACTATACAGATGCAGCTGTCGACAGTTGTACAACTAGGCCTAGGTTACATTTGTGGCATTCTTATCAATATCATGAATACGATGACGCCACGAGTGCACTGCTGAATGAAGCGATGGTTATCCTGATCTTAGGATGGGTCAAAGTAGGTACCTGTTCCGGAGTTTATTCATGAAGTCGGACATGAAGTGCCCTAACACCAATTCTTAGAAGTTGGATATTTTGTTGAATGTTGACTAAGACAGTTGAGCAAACTATTGAGAACACGGGATGCAACTATGGACGAAAAGATGGTTATCCCCAGTCTGCCAGTGACGTGTACTCACTGAGGTTTGTTTTGGTTTTGTTATAAAGTTGCACATGACGTACCCTAATATCAGTTCTTTGAAGTTAGATATGTTGTTGGAATATAAAAAGATAAAGAAAGTTGAGCAAACTGTGAGGACAATGAGTGCAAATTTTGGATGCTATACTGCGAAGAGTGTTTTGTTTTTGGATGCAGTTTAGATATATATTTCCACGAATCAGAACCCTTGTCCTTCACCCCGCCAATGCATCTTACAAACTAACCCCAACAAAGAATGTGGTTGAAGTTATCAACCTGAAAAGTGTTATTTGGAGAAAAACCACAGAGTGAGTGCCAAGGTCCTAATCTCAAAGTGCCACTTTAATCGAAAGGCCAAAGTCAAATGTGTATTTGGGGATTTAAAAAGAGATCTATTTAAAGGAAAGTGCTCCACACTTGAAGATTAGGGTGTACTACACTCTGAACGATTGGGCCACCTACATTATACAATGCCGCACACTACAATAGGCATGACCACTCTACTACAATTGCGTGCACGCAATCACTTAACACTGCAGGGATAACTTGACGGTAGCTAAAGAGCACCTGATCACAAGTGTGCATACAAGCACTTGGCACTTTAGGTGACATTGTCCGCTCTCTGGGAAATGACATCGTGATCGATCCATATGAAATCCTACTCGCTATTGATTACCTTGGGGCAGTTCCGTGTCCAGAATGGGGTTACGTAATACAAGTATGAATTATTTTTTTCAATTCAGCTCTCTTAAAACGATAACCTTACTGAATATATTGTAAGGACATGAATACGGCACCCCCATCATGTCACCAGATAAATTGAAGAGAAGCAAAAAGTCACAAGTTGATGCCGCGGATTAATACTGCGAACAATAATGGGTGGTAGTTTTGTACCCTACGTTTAGCGTTCATTAACTTCGTCGATCTTTACAAGGAATATGTCACAAGTATGGTACCGTACAGGGTTCGAACCGACACATTTTGTTTGACTAGGTCACTGACCACCTCATGTCGTGAGGCCTACTAATACATGCAGCCAAAGACTTAATACCGCTGACCATGCTTGGACACACTTGCACCGCCGTTTCAATTGAGGACTACGCAGTTCTCCGCAGAGGAGCACCATGAACGGTCGTACGAACTATTTAGTAGGTCATTGACCACTTTGTGTCACTATGCCTACGAATCTACGGATAGCACAATCCATGCACTGACCATGACTCGGACAAGACAGGACACTATCGAATATTGGGTGGAACATTTTGATTTGGATCCCTGCAATAGCTGACATAGGGCACCCAGAAGTAAAGGGGACAAAAGGTCGTTCCAAACATTTGGACACCTGCCGTGATCAATATCCCGGTCAGCTCTGGCCGCTACTGTATGTGCTGTGACCGCTGTTGTGGTCAACAGCTCTAGATTATCGCAGTTGGAAGAATTGTATGATGTCCTATATCACACTGGGCTGGGTAAGAATGCCGGGCATGCTGAGTGGACGAAAGCCGGGAGAGGTCGTTTTCATATTGCGGACATCACTGATTCTCGTTGATCACCTCGGACATATTATAGCGCGTGACTGCCTACTATAAATCTAGAGGTCTCGAGTTCAAAACTAAATGATAAATATTTACCTATCACTGATCTTGAAACGCTCTTTTTAAATATAATGCATACATTAATTATACGTAGTAGAGTTATCAGTATATATATTGATGTATGTATGTATTTATGTAAGTATGTATTTATTTATGTAGTAAATAATGTACACTTATATTGCGCAGATACTATTTAAATAATCTGTATTGCGCATTACATAACAAAACAAAATAACAATTTAAAAAGCAGGACAACAAAAATATGTTTTAACTTAGATTTTGATATTTCTATTATTTTAATTAATTTATTTATCAACAAATTGACAAACCTCCAAATCGTCAGTCGACGCGTTGCCGAGTGTGCTTTCTCTGGTCCAGTTCGTGTTCATCAAATGCTCCCGAATACAGGTGAGATAACTGGCTTGGTCCGCCCACGTCCCATTCTCGTCACACACGCGGGAAAATGTTTCTGGATTTAAAAATAAAAATAAAGATTCATATAACTGATTTTGTTTTCAATATGAAATGCGCTAAGCTGTTGAATAAACTGCTGAATAAATGAAATGTTGAAATGCTTTTAAATGTAGCTGAGATAAAAAAAAAAAAAAAAAAAAAAATGGCTTGGTCTGCCCACGTTCCATTATCGTCACACAAGCGGTACAACATTCCTAAATTTTAAAACAAAATCAACTTATATAACTCATATAATAATTATTTAGTTATGATAAATAATTAATGTTATATGTTATGCATTCAAAATTAAGTTGCTAAATACATTATTGAATAAATAAAATGTTAAAATGCTCCCGAATACAGTTGAGATAATTGGCTTGGTCGAACCACGTTCAATTCTCGTCACACACACGGAAAAAATGTTCCTAGATTAAAACTCAAAATCAACTTTACAACTCATATACTATCTCGTTATAATACCTATTTCATAGAATATCTAATTGATTCAAAAATTAAATGCACTTAGTTTCTAAATAAATTGTTTAATAAATACAAATGTTTGAATGCTCTCAATTGCAGGTGAGATAACTGGCTTGGTCCACTGCAAACTCGAGAGTGTTCAATTAACACCACTGGTGTTAAATAATACCACTGGTATCAATATTGGTCTAAACCAGGCTGGTGTAGACCATTATATATACCAGTGGTGTTAATTTAACACCCTCGTTTTTGCAGTGTCGGCCAACGTCCTATTCTCGTCACACACGCGGAAAAAACTTCCTAGATTTAAAATAAAAATCAACTCATAATATAACTCGTATAATATGAAGTTATAATAAATAACTCGTATACTATAATATGTAATTTATTCAAAATGAAATGCAATTAGTTGCGCAATAACTCATATTTTATGTAATTTATTCAAACAAGTTGTTAAAAGAATGTATAAAACATACATATAACTTAACGTCAATTTTTTTTTTGAAGTAAGGTGTACTTACTCGAAGTGTCCATCCATGGTTTGTTCGGACAGTCCAGATACACGTCTTGGTCAACCTGGCTCGCGGGCCAACAAACCGTACCGTCCCAGACAGGTGCACAGAGCAGTTGTCCTAGTAAGTAAAACAATAATACAAATACATTATTAAGTAACGATTGTATTTTGTTAAAGTTCTGATACATTGATTATTGAATTTGCAGTGCGCAGAGCAGTTGTCCTAGTAAGTGAATCAATAAGACAAGTAAATTGTTAGTAACACTGTTTATTTGTTTAAGTTCTGATACCTTGATTATTGAAGTTGTATCTTATAACAGAACGCTGACAGGTGGGCAGACCGGTTGTCCTATATAGTAAGTGAAACAATAAGACGAGTACATTTGTAGTAACACTGTTTATTTGTTTAAGTTCTGATACCTTGATTATTGAAGTTGTATCTTATAACATAACGCTGACAGGTGGGCAGACCAGTTGTCCTATATAGTAAGTGGAACAATAAGACGAGTACATTTGTAGTAACACTGTTTATTTGTTAAGTTCTGATACTTTGAATATTGAAAACTGGAAACTGACAATTGAGATCGCAAAGGACATGAAGGAGTGGCTACGGGAGGGGGCGGGGGGGGGGGGGGGGGGAGAGAGTGGTAATCTTCCCTCCCGATTGGAAAACTTTGCCCATCACGATTCCCCTCATATACCAGTGGAAGAGAGGTGGGCGAGAGAGAAGCATAATTATAATAATTATATACTATATTAATAATGTAATTATGGTCATATAGGCTACTCCATCCTCCCAATCCGCCTCATCCAACCGTGTCGGTCCATTCTGGCCACTTACGTCACCCTTCGGATTCACATAAATCATATAAGACATCTCTAGCTAGATACCTCGATAACCTTGGAGCTGTTATTTCTGTTTTCAAATCCGGAATCAGGGATATGGAACAAAAACACGAGTGATTTTTTGTGTGTAATTTAATTAATAATAATAATAATTTAATTACCTCACAATTTAATTACCTCACACCCGTGGGTGACGTGTAAACTGTAAACCCGTATCCTCTTTATGAATATGACATTTCATTCCGATGTGGTATCTTTTAATAATGGTTAAACATTTCTTTGACGTACTTGTAATCCCTTTGTGCCTCCTAAACCCGTTCTCTATAATGATGTTGCGATCCCTATACAGGGTGGCCCAGAAATAACGGAACGGGGTGCTTGCTATAATGAAGACACATGATGCCCGTCATAGCAACTATTAACGTTCAATGCGTGCGTCACTGTTAGTACCCCTTATTCTCTATACACAGCTGAACGCACACTCACGATGGCGCACGGTGGATCGTTACTCGATGCAGTATGGCGGGCATCATGAGTCTTTAGTATGGAAAGTACCCCGTTCCGTTATTTCTGGGCCACCCTGTATAGTGTCAATACAAGACCCGCCAGGTTCCAGTAGGCAATGATAGGGTTAATGTTCAGGTATTAACAGAAATAGTAAGAACACAAACATAACTTCTTTCTACTATAAAGACAAAAAAACATGGACATTAACATCATTGAAAGCGGATTGCGATTATATTACATAAGTGCCCAGTGGTTAAAAGCACATCTCACCACCAAAATGGCACGCCGTATTACATCATAGACTTATGAACTATTGACATTGGTGTGTGCTTAATCGGCTCCCATGGCACAGGAGTTTAGTGGTGCGACGGGGCCTTTCGTGAGCATTATGTTATGGCACGGTGTTTTTTCTAATTAAAGGGGACTTCCATACGAATTCAAGCTTCTAATGATTGAAAGACGGATATTCTAGGTCGCAAATTCGCGAGCGAGCTTGTTCTCTCCCACAATGCACCAATTTGTGACGTGCGAGATTCACTATGCGCCTATTTATGTTTTCTCACTGCAGCGAATGTGTACTTTTAGACCGGCAGCCCAGAGGTCTTTTGTGCATCGAAAAGCGTACTGATTTGTGAACATATGAATATTTAGAGGAGAATGTAATAAATCTAAAAATATGAGTCTCCCGGGGTGTACCCGGGGGCGAGTTTGTGATTCCCAAACCATTCAGCTATGGCACTAACGCATTAGATATGCCCGTTTAATTGGAATCGGGCGACTTGAATGGAGACAAAGCGCGCGTATTCAATTCGAGTTATAAATAGACTTATAGCCACTAAATATGACTTATATCCACCAAATCTGACCTATAGCCACTAAATCTGACCTATAGCCACTAAATCTGACCTATAGCCACTAAATCTGACCTATAGCCACTAAATTTGACCTATAGCCACCAACATTAGGGTTAGGGTAAGGGTTAGTGTTAGGGTATATATATCCTTAAAAACCAACACCAATCAAGCAATTCGAAATAGCTCCGTGGAAAGAGAGTTAGATTGATACGCTAGAGATCCCTGGTTCGAATCCGACCTTGGTCCAATAATTTTTGTATTTGCTATTCGTTCGGCGCTCGACTAAATGTTCAAAATTATACAAGTCGGAAATTTCGGGTATGCGTGGTCTCTGACCAAGTCGCTAATTCACAAGGACAAATGAAGGAGTTGCTGAATGGTTTGGGAAACGCAAATTCGCTACCCGGGGATAAAGGGGTCCTCCAAAGTTTGGCCCCTGGGGATTGTCCGATGATTCTATTTTTTTGCGAATGTACCGTGTTCAACATCGCTCACTGCGGGGACAGCGAAACAGATTAATATATGATCGCTGGTGCGTACCTGGCTTTTTCGGACAATTTTACGTTGCCTGTTTTGAAAGACGAAATACACGTTGATGCATTGGGGATTATATCCAAAACCTCTTACAGATTACAGAATATATATTGATAGCACGTTTGAACATGCCAAAGGCTATATAAATACATTTGAATGAACCCCATGCACCAAAACAAGATCAAACAGGGCTTCCATTTACAAATGAATTATAAGACATTACATAAACACCCGTCTAGAAAATAGCCGAATGCAGAGGAACCAATATGAGCGCATGGCATAGCGACAGGGCACACACAAACACACACACACACATTCACCTATGGTCATGCGTCATGAGGTCGCCTCCTTTTGCGTTACAAGCTGATATGGGATTCTGTGAGAGAATGTGGAAGCTCCATTTTTTTTAAAGACAACTTTGACGAGTCGATTTTCAACATTCAGAGGCATCTGTAGGGTAATTTAACGGATGACATTTGTATCCAATATGTATTCTGTAATCTGTAAGATGTATTTGTTAAGTTGCAAGAGGTTATGGATATAATCCCCAATGCATCAACGTATATTTCGTCTTTCAAAACAGCCAACGCAAAATTTCCCGAAAAAGCCAGATACGCACCAGTGATCACATTGTAATCTGTTTCGCTGTCCCCGCAGTGAGCGATGTTGAACACGGTACATTCGCAAACAAATAGAAGTATCGGACAATCCCCAGGGGCCAAACTTTGAAGGCGCAAAGGACCCCTTTATCCCCGGGTACACCCCGGGAGACTCATATTTTTGGATTTGTTACATTCTCCTATAAATATTCATATGTTCAAAAATCAGTACGCTTTTCGATGCACAAAAAGACCTCTGGGCTGCCGGTCTATTTTGATCGGACCAATACAATCCACAAGTCCACGCTGCGCCACTGATCGTGCCTTTGAGCATTACTGCATTGTTGAACCGTTTGAAAATACTCGCCTGCCCGATATTGTAACACGTTTGGCTTTCATTGGAATTTGAATAGACACAAAGTTCTGTAAACGTGGTTATTGAATTTGCTGGCTCTGCATGACCGGCTATTATGAATGACACATGCAGTGATCACAATGCAGTGGCACCGGATTCAAGCCTACTCAAGAAATTGAGCAAAGTGAGGGTGCTCCTGATTGTGTGTGGTAAATTAAATTATTTCCTCCGAGTTAATGACCAAAGTGATTCAAATCCCATCCCTAGATTTATTTCCAATACACTGTATTTGTTTTTAATCATCCGGAATTCTCCTTTAAAGGGACAGTCCCTCTTTTACAAAACGTCTGAACAGTTTCCAGTTGACGGATGGGGATGAATGTAACAAAACAAAACAAAATCAGATCGAACAGCCCTGTAATTTGGATTCTACGAATGAAAAACGAATGCGCCCCTCCATCAAAATCTATATCGGTCAATAAAGGAGTTTAACTGATTTCGCATAATATTACAACAATATTGTACTTATTCTTGTAAAGGTATTGTGAAGCCGACATTTGTAAAGGTATGTCACGGAAAAAGATCTCAAAAATTAAGAATATATAATTACATGTAGCCAGTTCAAGCGAGGTTTGGTTATTTTGCTTAGTAATCGCTTACCTATTGTTATGTATGCGCGGGTCACGTAGCTAGTGCGGGTCACATATGGGTCACGCATAGCGCTGTGGCATTTCTTGGAATCCGTGAGCGAACTTTCTCGACGGGTGAATAGACGTATACTGCACAATTAACTGTTGGACGATGGTTTATTAGATTTAGGTCTATAACTCTACGAAAAAGAGATTTCAAGCCCTAATTTTTTCAGGCATGCTATTAAATGACATTTTCTTTCATAATTATAAGACAATAACCTCGCAACTTTTGAAATTTGGCTTGCAAAAGAGGGGCTGTCCCTTTAAAGTATGTTCCATTTGCGATGCACGAGTTCAGAAAACCTTTTCAACTTATCTATATAGAGTTGATTAACCCGGCTTCAAGAGGTACCTTTGAGAGTCGGCACCGTTTAAATGTATATTGTTTCATTAACCCACTGCATTATTGTAACCACGTGAACAATCTATTCCATCTATGAAACTCGCATTACCTCACAGGCAACGAGTTAACCGACATGTTTTTTGTTTTTTTTATCGGAGTCGGATCAGTACTTTAGGACGTGCCCGCAGATATAATGGAAAGATGTAAACAAGAAATTCGGGATGCCTTTTTTTACCGCATTGAATTCGCACGTCTGGAATATAATCATGCGAGTTACATACATACACAGACCGATGATTTATGGTAATGTTTTGTGACCTTGATAACATTAGTACCCGACCTGTCTACCCCATGCGGATCCAAAACGACCCCCTTTTTGATCGCACGCTACCCATGTTCAACTTCAATCACGATCCCATAAACATTAAGAAAACGTTTTGGGCCTAGCTGGGGGTAAGGGGGTTTCCTCTACCCCCTTCCCCTCCCCCTCAGTCTATACATTCACCCCTCGCTGGAATAATGTTCATCAATCCCTCCCCTTATCTGCACGAGAAAGGAAAAAGAAATTAAATGCTAGCTGTATTTCATTTCAGCTCTATACTCATGTATACTTCTCTACAATTAAGGGGGCCTCTCCGTGGAACACCATTCCCCCTCCTTTTTTTTAGTACCCCCGTTTTGGGTTGTATCCGCCTACGCCGCCGGAGAAATGAAATCTGCGGGTAAGTCTGCGGGAGATATCATCAATCTACAGTAATCAAAATAACGCGGCATCAGAAATGGAAGCTAAGAAAATCGTTAATAAAATATTCCCAGGGAACTTTCATGATTGCCTACTGTACTACATTTTATTTTGTTTTGTTTTTGTTTTTGTTACGGAAGTAACATTCATGTTGGGTTGCCGATGTTTCGAACTTTCAAATTAAGATATATATCATTTTCGAAACACTGGGAAATCAATACTTGGTTGAAATTATGATCTAAATTGAAGTTATCGTTAATAATATCGCTGATGATATTCGTTTGTCTCGCAATGTATGGTCAACAAGGAATCTAAAGATCACGACGTTTCGTGCGCCGCTGCAACACTTCGTCAGGTGATACAAATATGCTGTAAGCAAGGGTAGTTATACCCTATGGCAGGCGCAGTGCGCTATCCTGCTTAAATTGAAGTTACTTGAGAACATTGTCTGAGGACAAAGTCGCAACAACAACAACAAAATCAAATGGAAAGATGAATTATCAGTAGCCCAAATGTGTATACATGAGCGTTGGTAACACGTAGTTGTCGGGATCGAAATTATAATGACATATACATGTATGTGATTACCTCCGAAGCATGTGTTACTACATGATTGTTTTTTGTCATTATTTTCTTTCGTATCTTAGCCTAAGACTAATCCGTTTGTTATAATTTTTGTTATCAAACTTATATAATTATAACTCGCCCATTAACCAAAGTTATTGCACATGAAAACGAAGTAACTAATATCCGTATTAATAATAATATGTGTATGATGACAACAGGAAAACATACATGTATTTCCTTTCAAGATACTTCGCATGCGGCACATGCGTGGGCGTGGACGCAATATATAATACCGGGGTAATGAGGAGGGAAAATAAGGGGGGGGGGAAGTTATTTTTTCAGAATTAGGATGGGGGGGGGGGGTATTTTCCAACAGGAATGTTATAACGACAATGATTAAGGTTCCACATTAAGGGCTGCATCAGTGGGGAGTGTGGGGTGCAACGTTCTCAACGTGGAGGGAGGGGGGGGGGCAATTTTCTCCACTGCCCCCTTGCGTTGTACACATGTAAACATTAGTACATTGTGACGGTTCTTTAGGGGTGGGGAGTTGACATCTACATATCCATACTGATGGCAAGGTCATTTTTTTACCAACTGATCAACTAGTTTTTTAAAATGTATTAGCGGTGATCTTGTGCATGGCGATCTGCATAATTAGCCTTGTGTGCCTATGCTAATGTTTACATACTTGATTTTTAAATCAATTACCGGAACGACAATCGGTCGTCGGTAAGAAAACATGCGTAGAAACAAAAATCGAAGAAAACATGACAAGATATATCTGATTTAGAAACGAGACCGAAGTACGGGTATAATTGCTAGCATGCCTTTGCGCGTGGTAAAACAAAGTTACATCGCAATAAAAACATATTAAAGGGAATAGTAACATTGTCCAAATCCTCAAAATAAAATTTGAATTCTAGCGGTTCCCTCATACCTTGTTGTATTCGTATTATTATAAACAATAAAATCATGGGACAGGTTTCGGTTTTGCAAATTTCCCTTTCGTTACAAAGATATGTACGATCGAAGTATTCAGATAAGAAAAACTCCCCTGGAGTTTTGAAACCGTGTACAAAGTGAGTGCAGTGAGTTAGTGAATATCACTTTGCATTTTCGATCATTACTTGGCCATGCAATGTCCATTTGACTTGAAATTTTCACACAATACCCTGTGGACATATGAGATAACAACAGTATACATTGCATCAACCATTCATCACTTTTTGCACATGTCAACAAAGTTACTAGATCCCTTTAAAGAGTTCTAGTAATTGTGCAACAACACACTAAGGGTTAATACAATATGGCCACTCAGCGGTTTGTGACAATTCCACAGTAACTTTATGTCACGTGACCGAGTAATGAGCGACAATGCAATGTGATATTTGCTAACCTATTGCATTAAATGTGTACACAGTTGAATATCTCCCAGGGAGACTCTCAAATCCAAACACTTTAAAGGACCTAAAGAATACAACGTACTTTGACACTTATTCCATAGTTGATGACTTGAAACATAGGTCTGCCGAAAAAGAAATCCATGAAAATAAACACAGTAGTTATTTAAGACTAGTTTTCTGATACGAAATCTCACTTAGCAGCCAGTTTACGCCCCATCCACATTTAGGGTCCGGAATCGGCAGCGTGATCGACATGTGATTGACAATTCATTGGCTTACGTCATGACGCGTCATCTACAGAATTTAGTTCATTAGTCCGTTCTTTAGATGACGTCACATTTTGGCGATTTAAAAGGGGCGTTCCCTGGACAATTATATATTTACTAATTACCCCAAAATTGATTGATTTCATGAGAAATGACTGCCAAATTCTTTTTCTTCGGGAAAAATTACATGTAGAGAGCCGAATTGAGAAAATTAGGCCATCTAGACGCTGTAGTTCCTTTAAACATAAATATCGTTATAATGACAGACACATTCGGAAACCGAAACCTGGTCTACCTGGAATACAACGAGGTATGAGAGAATTGCTAGAAAAGTAAGTTTGGTGAATTTTGGCAATGTTGCTAGATCTCTTTAATATAATAATTACTGATGAGCAACTGTCCTTATTCATCGAGACGTTATGAGGTGAAAATGTACAAAGAAGGTACAAACTGCCTAGTCTTATATACCAGTGTTATGCCATCCCTGATGTTATTTTATTATACCCAATACTCGGCGCACGAAGTTGCCCGAGGTAATGGGCTAATTTAAGATATTGAGTTACTAATTTAGGATCGTCTGCAATAATTCAGTGGAAAAAACAACCGTATTGAATGCAAAATTATTAGTCACGTGATTACGTGTCACGTGTCACTTGCTTGTGAATTGGTCAATATTGTAATTTTGTCTACAGCTAATTTGTCTACAACTCATTTTTGTAATTAATGTAATTGTGCCTTCATTAACCTACTTCAGCATTGCTAATATTCTAATTCTACTTCTAATTTTGAAACAGCCACTTTCTGTATGTGGCAATTCGGCGAATCTATGTAGGTATACACGGCAAGACCCAAAATGAACATCAAAATGACCAAAGTATATAATGATGAGCAACCAGCTACAAGACCATCGATTTCAGTTGATGGCATGACAATTGAGAAGGTGGATAGCTACATATACATCGGTAAAAGCGTCACCCTTGAAAATGAAACGGCAGGAGAAGTGCGAAGAAGAATACGATTTGCTTGGGTGAAATTTGGAAAACTCAGCATCATATTCAGAGACGAGAATCTTCCAATCTCCCTCAAAAGACAAATCTGCAATCAGTGTATAATTCCGGTACTATCATACTGCCTACGGGACAGAGACTGCGTTGGGCAACAACTAAGATATTGGAAAAAAGGGTTACAAAAAGAGCAATGGAGAGGATTATGGTAGGAGTTACAAGAAGAGACAAGGTCATAAATAAGGAGTTAAGAAAGAAAACAAATGCCAGGGATATCATACAGGAACTAAAAACTAAGAAATGAAGATAGGCAGGCCACCTTGCAAGACGTAAAGACAACAGGTGGACACATATTATAACTAATTGGACACCGAGAACACAAACCAGACGAAGAGGCAGACAGAGTATGCGTTGGATGGATGACATCAGATAATTTGGGGGTATTACATGGATGCGGCAAGCATAAGAAATAAGAAAATGGAATGGTGATGAAGAGGCCTTCCTTCTGCAGTGGAGAGACATAAGTTAGATAGATAGATAGGCATGGCCTGATTTGCGACTTTGGCTTCGGCTTAAAAACATGTGTGTTAAACAGAAATCAATGCTAATAGGAAAACTGGGAGGTGCTTCACGAGGATTCCAAGTTGAACTTAACTCTAAGTGGGACATAAGAATTATGGAGAGCCGTTTAGTTTATTTGACTAGTTTGTAAAATTGTTGAAACAGTTCTTTAGAAAAAAGGCATAACGTTTGATAAAATCAGTTTTATTCGTTATTATCAAGGAACCTTAAAGGGATCTAGTAACTTTGTTGACATGTGCAAAAGTGATGAATGGTTGATTAAATGTATATATTATGTCCACTGGGTATTGTGTGGAAATTGCAAGTCAAACGGACGTTATATGGCCGAGAAATGAGCAAAAATGCAAAGTGATGTTCACTAACTCATTGCACTGACTTTGTACACGGTTTCGACGATCCAATGGATAATCATCTGAATACTTCAATCGTAAATATCTTTTTAACGAAAGGGACATTTTACAAACCGAAACCTGTGCCATGTTTTGTTACGAACACAACAAGGCATGAGAGAACCGCTATAATTTAAATTGGATTTTGAGGATTTGGTCAATGTTACTAAGTCCCTTTAAATAATTGATATATTTTAGTTGGAAGTCTTAGTAGGAGCCTGTAGCCCCGACCCCAAAGAAGACGTGATCTGATCTATAGTAGTCAGAGCTCTGCTCTTTTCACTTATCGGATCGGTTTCGAACCAAGGCTGCGTCTCTCGGATAGTGATGATAAAGGACAGTCCCATACATAAATAACCACAACTGATTGAACGCCTCTGTAAAACAATACAATTAAACAAACAATAACCAACCAACCCAATGCAAAATGAGCAGATATTAACTTGTTTCAAAAGTTGTAGGTAGCGTTTCATAATTCCCAAAAGTGATACAAGCGAGGGGGGGGGGGAGCTAGTCTACCGTTTTCTATCTACTCCATTGTTGCTTTGTAAGAACATGAAGTAAGTATGTCAAAGTTCGAATCGGAACTACATGACTATCGTGACTATATACAGTAAAACCAGTAACTGTCGATTCATCATCGTATTCGGTGTTAATCACTCCCATATAACAAGAGCATGACAGAAAACTTAGAGGGGGTTGGGTGCACGCCATATTATTTTATTTACACTACGATGCTCTTGGGAACAATATAAATATGAAACATTGGAACGTGATCAGTCCCGTAGTGGAAAAGTTAAAGATCATATTGCGTGGGGATGCAGCTACACCGCGGGCCGCCATTTTGAACTAGGCTAGTTTGTGCGCACTGCATATAAGCAATGCACCAGTGTGTATTTCGCACCGTACGTGCAAAAGGCGTTCGCACCGCGCATCTGATTTACGGATCCGAGCTATCTTTGAAGACGTTGGTGCTCGTGTGACTCATGTGACTCGAGTCCCGTCAGGGCCATTTTCGTTTGCTCGTTATTAACAATTATTTATGTAGTCAGCTTTCCTTAAAGAAATTATAAAAAAATAATAGTTTTACATGCATTATCACATTATGCACTCAAATTTCATAATAATGTCATAATTGTTGTGGAATTGTTGTGGAATATATCGTTAGCATTCTTTCACATCGAGTGATTTGTTTTTATGGGCGGGACGTGCTTATTGTAAATATAATGTATTGATCATACAGTTGGGAATTACACACTTATATATCAAATTGATCAGAAACACGCCGCTTGTTAAATACTATGATTATCGGGTTTATGGAGTGTAATTTCATTGAAAACATGCTCTTATAACTTATAATCTAAATAAATGCGAGCTGTTGTCTCCAATTTGAATTATGCAGCAAATTGTTGTAACAAATCAAACTTTTGTTTAGCTTAATAAGCACGGTACGCCCTTTGTTCTTTCCTAATTCCTGCAAACAAAATTATCTTGTTCTAAAGAATGCTGAACAGGGAAATTAAGACTGGCGTCACCTTTTGAAACAGACGTGTAACAGTTGAAAGTCAAGTCACGTATACCTGAGGACTTTTTTCCCCTCTTACTTTTTGTTTTAAATAATTGTTCAAAATACTTGTAACAAATCAAACTTTTGTTTGCTTAATAAGCACGATGCCCCCTTTGTTTTTTCTTCCTGCAAACAATGTTAACTGGTTCTAAAGAATACTAAATGGGTTGTGGGCATAACATCACCCTTTTAAACAGACGTGAAACAGTTGAAAGTCAAGACACGTATGCAAGAGGACTTTCTTAACTTATTGTACTTGTTTGTTTTGAATAATGCTTCACAAAGTTGTAACAAATCAAACTTTTGCTTGACAAGCACGGTGCACCCTTTGTTCTTTCTTCCTTCCTGCAAACAAAGTTAAAGGGATAGTTGAGTTTTGTTATAGAGGGCGATAATGAAAACTGAGTGTAAAATTTGAAAGAGCATAATATTTTAATGTCAGAATAAACTTTATTTGATCAAAATCGGTTCAGAAACGGCTGAAATATCCATAAACGTAACCATTTGTAATAAATGTGGGGCCCCACAAATATTAGATAATTTTGAGCCAACCGTTTTTTAAAATGCTTCCTCTTTTCAAAAAATTTCAAATAAGTTTTTTAATAGTTGAATATCTCTCTATCTAATCACTATTTTTACGAACCATCACATGCACAATATTTAATTTAAAATGGTTGAAACCAATGACTTTCTAGGGAGCGCCCTCTTGAGTTTGAACGGCTCTTTTTGAATGATAACAGGCTTTTTACTTAGTCGTTTGTAATTTTTCATTCCTTTCAAGCATGGTGGAGTAATAACTATTAGTTTGTAATGTAATGGTGCAGGTTTTGGTTACTAAAATTCAGTTTGACCAAAACTGTACTCTCTTTACCAGAACTCAACTATCCCTTTAACTGTTTCTCAATACTAAAGGGGGAAAATAACATTACCCTTTTAACAGGCATGTAACAGTTGAAAGTCAAGTCACGTATACAAGATGATTTGTTTTATTTTTTACCTTTTGTTTTGAATAATTGTTCAAATAGTTGTAACAAATTCAACTTTTGGTTTGCTTAATAAGCACGGTGCCCCATTTGTTCTTTCTTCCTGCAAACAAGTTAACTGGTTCTAAAGAAGTAAACGGTGAAATTAACACTACATGGCGTCACCTTTTAAAACAGACGCGTGACAGTTGAAAGTCAAGTAATACCTGAGGACCCTTTTTCCCCCTTACTTTTTGTTTAATTTGAATAATTGTTCAAAATGGTTGTAACAAATCAAACTTTTGTTTTGCTTAATAAGCACAGTGTACCCTTTGTTATTTCATAATTCCTGCAAACAAAGCTATCTGGCTATTAAAAAACTGTACTAAACGGGGAAATTAACTCTGGCGTCACCTTTTAAAGGGACTTAGTAACATTGTCCAAATCCTCAAAATAAAATTTTCATTCTAGCGGTTCCCTCATACCTTGTTGTATTCGTATTACCAATAAAATCATGGGACAGGTTTCGGTTTTTCAAATTTCCCTTTCGTTACAAAGATATGTACGATCGAAGTATTCAGATAAGAAAAACTCCGGTGGAGTTTTTCTTACTGTGTACAAAGTGAGTGCAGTGAGTTAGTGACTATCACTTTGCATTTTCGCTCATTACTTGGCCATGCAATGTCCATTTGACTTGAAATTTTCACACAATACCCTGTGGACATATGAGATAACAACAATATACATTGCACCAACCATTCATCACTTTTTGTACATGTCAACAAAGTTACTATATCCCTTTAAATCAGACGTGTAACAGTTGAAAGTCAAGTCACGTATACCTGAGGACTTTCTTCTCCTCTTTAACTTTTTTGTTTCGCCTAATACTTGAACCTTAAGGGCAGGTGCAGAAACAAATACTCTTACCGAGGTCTCTTACTAAGACAAACTAAACACTAACCACTCAATAATTCGTAATGGTACCTCACGTTATCCAAAATAACCCGCCACTTTTCTAGAATCTGACGACCACGACCGTGAAACAACATGAGAATGTTATTGAATAGAATGTGTAATGTTCCTTCCTTATTTTCCTTAACTTCTCTTGGAGTTAATACGCCATGGCCGCTCTGGTTCCCAAGGGCAATGTGTTCAAACAACATTAGAATGTTCGATGCACTCATTTAATCGGTCACGATGGCGGAATAAGTTTTTTGAGTGCCGACAAATTGGCACAGAATGATGTCAAAAAAACAATGACAATGAATTGGTATTTTCTAATGATTCCTTTTAACTATTGAAATACTACAATTACACATTTGTGAGTCACCGTACATATTTCTAAATTAAATGGGTTATTAATTTTGTGATTTTCAAACTTGATCAATCAAGGTTTACTAACACTAATGTAAACTTATTTTGCAGAAGACGAATTACTTTCATGTTCATCAAATCGATTACTTAAATTACTTCGTAATTGTTGATTGGTTGTTGATTATATGGATGTTTTGGTTATTTTCGAAAGAGAACGAAATATCAATCGAATCAGTCTGAATCTGGAGGGGATAGAGTATGTATAATGTGGCACACTAGCACCCCCTTTTATATCAAGTGGCGTAAAATTAGAAACGATGAGGGGATATGAAAACAAAAACGAACTTTGTAAAGAGCTTAAGCATTTCCTGCATCGAAAGATGCATCCACTTAAAGATACACTTTCCTCAGAACGCCTTTTCATATTGGTGTACATGCGTTGACCCAAATTCTCAACCCTTTATGGCCCGGTCAGATATCAACGGATAGGGGAAACGTATGCCCAACGAATAGACAATTTTCGAAATTAAATTATCCGGTGATGAAAGTCGTCTACATTGCTTCATGTACAACACATAGAACAACGTACATCACCGGACAAGGAACGGACAAGAAACGCATAGAAGGGATGAAAAATTTAGCTCTCCGTTTGGCATACGTTTGCGCAATCCGTTGATATGTAACCGGGCTATAAGTTACTTTCAACTTTTGGTTAAAACGTCGCGTTTTATGGCGTCAATATCATGGCGTAGTGATCGACGGGGCGGGGGGGGGGGGGCGTGCCCACCCCCATAATACAAAACAATAAGAAACATAAGGGACATTAAACAAAAATAATAATAAATTTGCGTAACCCCCCCAAGTATTAACCCTTATTATTGTGTTCAATGTAATCCACTGACTGAACTTGGTATTAAATAAAAGCGTGTTTAGTTCAGAATAAATACAAGATATGTTCGAATTCCCTGAAAACCCCTATTTTCTTTGTCTATTTGTCATTTATAAAAAAAAAAATATATATATATCTGGTTAAATTACAACCTCTGATTCAGGCAACGCATCTCGGAGAGGACCCCGAGTCTAGGCAAGCATTTTCACGCTGTAGTTCTCCATAAATGCAGTTTTATCTTTCTTAAAGTCAAACCATGGAGTAACCGTTTTTTTCCGAATTCATGTTATCAAAAAGCACAATACTTAATGTACTGCTTTGGTCATATGTTATGCAAGACTCACCCCTATTAGTAGCTGGGTCGATCCGCCGTGCCTACGACCCTGTCATTGACTGAGTGTTGCTCGAGAACAAAACATTATCACATATAGAAATACAATCGATTGTAAGTTACAATTAATTGTAAGTCGGATCATGTATTCTCAATGCGCTAACCTGATTGGTTGAATCGCGCAAATTTTCTCACTTACAATTAATAATATTGTAACTTACAATCGATTGTATCTCTTTATGCAACAGGGCCTATGACTTATAAAAGCATGGTCTTCTTCATTCTTATCCATGTTTTTGTTCCACATTGCTTTGAAGGTCAATTATTGGGTTCCGCCACACCACCCCCATTACACCATGCACTTTACGCAACTGTGGAAAGGGTACTTATAGACGTGGACGTGAAGAAGAGATATTGGGGAAAATAAGTAGCATATAATTTATGCAGGAATCAAATACGGTGAAGTAGGCAAAATTGCACTGGTCGGCTACGAAAAGAGGCACCAGGTAGGCACAACACAAACGTCATCAGCATGAATATGGGAGGAAAGCCTTGTTATTCTGTTTTATTTTCTACATTTGGGGTAATCTTAAGAAAGGACTACTTCCCAAATTCATGCTGATGGCGATTGCATTATGCCTCCATGCCACCTTTTGTAGCCGACCAGTGCCCCGGAGCTCAGGCGACAATAGCCTGATTATCTTCGTTAGCCAAAGTGCTAGTGGCGTAATGGTCTCTTTTCGTTAAATTATTTATCAACTTCAATTGTGTGTTTGGTATAATTTGTCAAAGTGGGACTCATTCCTCATCTCTTTATAATTAATTCGTCTCAACGAATCAATTTACTGTGAGTTGAGATTCCATGTATACAACAAACCCAGATAAAGTTCGTGTCATCACATCGCATCAAAATCAACTTTTAGCACAACGATAAAACAAGCGATCTGATTGGCTCTAGCTTATGGGACAGCATTACGTTCTAATGAGAGATGCACTGAGATTGGATGATTTTTCAGAGAGTGTTGTAAAATATTGTTTCAAGTTTTTTTTCCACTTTTTGAAAAAATGTGCATCTTTTGAGTTTGACGAGATTTAAATTCGTGTTCAGTGATTTGTTCACTATATCAGATGTGAAGAACAAAGTCAAGAAATAAGGCGATTTCCACTGTTCGGCCCGCGGTCTAAAAGGACCTATATATGCATGAGAAGGCACAATACATTTTGAGTCTGCGAGTAAAAAAAGACCTGTTTTAGGATGACGTAAGGACGGGGAAAGAATAAATGGGCGATATAATTCAATGATGTTCATAAGATTGTAATAAAAACAATTTTAATTTTGTCTTAAAGATATTAATCGATGGAGCATTTTTTATTTCATTACTTAAAGAATTCCATTATTTGGGGCCTTCATCTAAATGTATTTTGAGCAAGGAGGGTCCGCAAGAGAGATAAATGAAATTCTTCAGAATGTCTAGTTGGATAATTATGGACTGAGCTATTTTTTGTTTTGGAACTGAGCTCTTCATATCTAGATAGATATCTAGATAGATAGACAATAAAAAAAAAAAGAGCAGGGAGAAAGGGGTGGGGAACATAACAGACGTAAGACACGACTGTTAATCATAATGCCAAAGTGGGAAGGTACACATAATATACGTCATGATTGGCCCTAGATAGGACCACCCTAGGCAGAGAACATTATGGGATGAGTGCAACACTCAAAGGGTGCTTATTGGTGGCGTAGCTACTTTGATAGAGGGCGCAAAATGGTGCCCCCCCCCCCCCCCCCTCCACACTAGCAAAGTATTATTTGTGTGTGTTTTCTTGTGTGCTGATGAAAAACGGAAATTAACAAATAAAGCATTGGTGAATTTTAGTTCATGCTGTCCCTCCTTCTGCATACCCCCACCCGCATTAATTGGAAATGAACATTGATTCACACCGACCCCCCCCCCCCCTCACACACACTCTCTCACTTCCGCCTTGATACGCCTCTGGATATACATAATTCGGCATGGAGCATGGCGCATCATATGCAATGATGGAATACACCTCAGTTGATGACGGAATATTAGGAAAGCTAAAGTTCAGGATGTGGGGGTGTGGGGATGATTGCATCACTCCTACCCCATCTAATGGGATTTGTCTCATCTCTCTACACTATATGCGGGCAATGTTGTACAGATATTTGCATGATTTGCAAAATTTCGCTTTCACTTATTGTGATTGGTTAATTTGTATGCGAAGGTTTTCCGACCTTTTATCTTCAAGAAACATATACGTTATATAACCCCCAAAATATTAGATTCAGCACCATGATCATATTATTGATTACTGCTGAGATCCGTTTACATTTTACTTGCGTCGTAACACATAAACATAGATATTTTTGTTTGTGCAAAATGGATAGGTGCATTCTCAGACATACATGCATACAGTCAAACCTGAATAGTGGCCACCTGTCTATAGCAGCCAATCTGCCTAATAGTGGCCACCAATAAGGGAGTTCGTAGTTAGCCCATGTAGCAACGAACGTAACCGGGTTTTCGGAAGATTCTTTACGCGTACGTTTACGGTACAGCCTGTGACGCACGCATTTAAAGTACAGGAGCTCTATGCAGAATTTCCGCGTGCGTGCGTGAATTCTCCTTGTGTTTCGTTACGTTTGAAAGACCTGACCAAAAAAAACTCACCTTAATCCTAAAATATTTAAAATTGAATAAATATAACCATTCATTTTAATTATCAAACTTGAAGCAGGCTAAATAATTTTTTTTAGAATAAAAATCACATCTTTGCCCGTTTTCAACACTTAAAAGAAAACAGTACACACAAATCTACGTATGGGAACTTTGCGATTTCAATAAAAGCCCAGATACGAACGTTGACATTTTTGTTAAAATCCGAAAATAAATAGAAAAAATGAATTTAAAAAAATCAGTCTTATGTATATTACGAGATGTCCATTATGATTAATTCAGAAAAACATTTATGACTTCGAGCCAAATTTCCCGTGAAAACACGTTTCAAATGTGACATTATTGCACGAAAGTCTATGGGACAACGGGCAATATCGATGTTTTTGGTACAGTGAATTTTCGTCTCAGAAATTGGCGCATGCGCAGTTTGTAACTACGAACTCCCTTATAGTGATCCCCTGTAGAGGAAAATAGTGTTATGGAACCTGTCTATATAGCGTTCACCTGTCTACAGTGGCCATTCCCATTCCCCGTAGGTGGTCACTATAATTATACAGGTTTGACTGTAGTACTGATTTTGGGGCAAATCTTTCAATGCTTATTATTTTATAATGGGCCTGCTCTGTTAGCTTTACCCAGAACTTATATACCATCGTTCTCGTTTTCTCTACATAAGATTGTGTCATTGATGATACGCAGGTTTTGTTTTTGTTTCATTGGCATAGCCAGGAATTACGCAAGGGGAAGGGGGCTCCGACAACGTAAGCGCGGGCCTCTTTTTATTTAGGGTCCAGGGGGCAGAGCCCCCGGAAGCTTTTTGATATTTGCTATTCAACACCCCAATATTAAAACTATTGGCTAACAAGCCGCAAGTAACGAGCAAAACAAAACAGGCGTGATGAAGGAGGGGTAGGGGGGGGGGGGGGGGGTCGGTTCCAGGAGCCCCCCCCCCCATCGTTACGCCGCTGAGTGTTGTTTACCAATGGAGTTGGTTAACAACCATAATGATATATTGTTTAATCCATTTAATAGTGCACTATAAGCCTTTCAGCAATTTAATGCGAATAACGTTTTCCGAGAAATATCTCCGTTCGCCGTAATCCGTGGAAACCGAATAAAGTGCAAACTAAATGGCAATAATGAACCGTCGAGACGTGATCGTCTTACACAGATAAATATAACCGTCACAACACTTTATTAGACAGACGGAATAATATAATTTGTCGTCTGCAATGATGTATCGAAACGGAAAATGATCATCACAATATACGGACGGCATGCCTTCGAGATATAATAGTCCAACATAACAACTTATGATTCAGTTAGTATTATTGTAATTTATCGATGTTTAGACGGACGCCAAATGCGTCTCGTTTTCTATGATGCAGGAATTCCAAAACAGAACATTACAGCTGCTGCAGCTATTGCCCTAAAATGCAATATATTACAAAGACATTTATGCATTTGGTCCTTTCTGAATACTAGTTGTCTTTAGGGATTTTTGTTTGCTAATTTTCTAAATGAAAATTAATTTGGCTTCCTACGCAAGCGCCCGTAACTAGTGTGTATACATGTACAAGTTATTTCAATAATATATCCCTTATGTGATGTTCTGCCGATTGCTGAAACATAACTTTACGATCTCTATTACATTTTTGGGGACGTAATTCACAATAGGGATTGTTAAAAATGGGATCAAGTTAATTTCCGTCTGAACTTTAGCTTAATGCAAGTATACTCCCATATCGCTTTAAAGTGGTTCTGAAAACCCAATAAAACAAATTGTCAATATTCTAGCTTGAATTTTCATTAAAGAAAAATACAATAACATAACATTAAAAGTTTAATCTAGCATTTTAATCTAGCACTTGCTAAGTCCCGCCCCTTGCACTTGCTAAGTCCCGCCCCTTAAACATCGCGATCTGAGGGGCGTGGCCAAATTACGTCATTGTGGGAGAGTGTTACATTTATATGTACACAATAAATATGATAATTGCGAACTTCCGCCTGCGATGACGCCACGTGACCTTTGTGTAATGCAATCAGCGGGTATTTAGTTGGGGTTTCCATTGGGGCATTGGGAGGTATATTTCACTTTAATTATATTTTTTCAAGGAGAACACAACTGTTATCTTATTTGGGGTTTTCGTGAAAAATTACAAGAAAGTAACAGTCTGAACTTCAAGTTTTGCGCCCTTTTGATATCGGGACCACTTTAAAGTTAGTGAAAATACAATAGTTTCACATCAGCTGTAGATTTCGTGTTGTCGCCGATACATGCACACCACTGAATTGACTTCAGACACATGCGACGTTCTGCGTGTTAATTAACCTGTCCATTTGCCTGTAGAAAAGTATACGGCAAGTTGGCGTGCCGTGATTAAACTATACGGGGATAGAAACGTCCAGGTGAGAACGGGTTAAGGGATGGTCTGATTTGCAAATTAGCCCGATGACACACATACCCTGCGTCCGTCTATATACACGACCAAGAAGCCTGTAGCGCTATTAAAGCCGCCACATTTAGCGCCATATGCATGCACTGAATACAAAGTACAAAAGCGTGAAAATCTGGGTTAAGAACACGCTGAGCTTTCGGCGTGCATGCATGCGTCTGGAAGCACCGCGTAATGAAATGCAGAAGCGTAGACAACCAGAGTAAAGGGGTGGGGTGGGGAGCTGTAGGCTGCACTAAGGATGATCAAGGGTGATGAATATTGATCAGTTATGAATTATTTTGTTTCCACTTCAAAAAGGGGCAATGAAAACTGGCAACAATTTCTCTCAATTTCCCGCGACATGAGGGCATACATGTGTCGCGTTATTCTGGCCATGCTGTAGCTTGCTCTATATATTATCATTATCGGTTTGGAAGGGTAGGGGGGGGGGGGGGCGTGTGAGTCATCGAGGATTTTAGGTCAAAATACGGATTGGAAAACGAAATATAGAACAATAAATGTTCATATTCTCACAAAGGTATGTGTACTAAGTCAAAAAATACTTTTTCTTAAAACAAATAATGAAGTGGAATAATCACTTTGGGAGAATAGAGCTCTTCAGATAGAGAAATATCTAACAATAAATTTAACGTGCAACTGTTGCTCTTAAAATCCGCCCCTCAACTGCCTCATCACTGGAGACATAACACCCCTGTTCGCTCCTCATCTAGGTTAAACCTTATTTTGCTACCGGAGTCATCTGGTCATAATGGAACCCACGTGGGGATGGGGTCCAAGAAAAAAAAAAGAGAAGAAGGTTGTTTGCATTCGTTATTTTTTGACTCCTCCAAGAGTTTACACCCCACTTTCGCTGCCTTTACGACCTTTCGAGACGCGTCCTCAGAAAGTGAACTTGGGATTTGAAGGGTATTGTTGATTTGGGTTGCTGTCCTTTTTTTGTCTCTACCCCGGTTTCAGAATGATTGCCTTGATTACAGTTGTCCGTTATAAGTTACCGCGTTCGCATTACACCAGCATAAGTGTTTTCTATTTTGTGTCGTCCTATCATGAACATAGTTACATTTCTATTGATTTATGTGTTTGATAGTTGACTTCATGCATTGTGATCAAACCTAATCGAAAGAAGAAAAAAAATGGGGTTTGAAGGGTATTGTTGATTTGGGTTGCTGTCATTTTTGTTTTCCTTACCCTGATTTTAAAATCATTACCCCTTTTTCTTTGTTTTGTAACGAGAAATTACAGTTGTCCATTGAGATACCACGTTCTCGTTACAGCCTTCTGTTGTTAGAAAGTAGAAAATAAGGGTTGGCCATAAAATGCAAATGCAGAACTACCTGTAAATCATTAAAGGGGTAGTACAGTTTTGGTAAGGCTGAACTTTATTAACCAAACCTGGACAGTAACATTATAAACTAATAGTTATAACCTCACCATGCTCGAAAGGTATACAAAATTACAAACGACTAAGTAAAAAGCCCGTTATCATTCAAAAAGAGCCATTAAAACACAAGAGGGCGCTTTCTAAAAAGGCATTGGTTTCAACCATTTTTCATACAAAATTATGCATGTGATGTTTTATTGAAATAATGATTAAATAAGCACCTATTACACAGAAGGCACACGGTAAAATACTGAAGGGATGACAAAAAAGTACACGGTAATATATTGTTCAGATGTTGTCACCTATCACCTGGGTGACGAGGTACTCAGTAAAGTACCGTCTGAGGGGTTAGGGTTAGGGTTAGGGTTAGGGTTAGGGATAGGATCACTGTACAGATTATCCCACCGTGTCCATCAGATTACAGAAGATGTCATCCCTTCAGTATTTTACCGTGTGCCTTTCTTTTTGTTTACGGTGGCTTACTGTGTGTTTTTTGTGAATCGGGTGAAATAAGAGAGATCATCAACAACAATTTAAAAAACGCTTCTGAAAATCTTTTAAAAAGTGGAAGCATTTTTAAAAATTTTTGAAAAAATCATCTAATTATTTGGGCCCCAAATAATTATAAGATCAGCTATATTTATTGATATTTCAGCCGTTTCTGGGTCGATTTTGACCAAATAAAGTTTATTCTGCCATTAAAATTGCATGTTCTCTCAAATTCGACACTCAGTTTTTCATTACCTCACAATAAAATTGTGATGTGCAGCGCCCTCTATACCAAAACTAAACTACCCCTTTAGATGATTTGACTTACCATCGCTCGGAATCTGATAGGCCTGGATCTGGACGTCACATTCATCTGCTGGGGACGGCATGGTGACTGATATGGATTTCCAATCACCGAACCGACATCGACTTCAGATCAGCAACAGATGCTCGTCACTCATTTGATGTCTAGAACATGAAGAAAAACAAACAGTACAATTGAATGTTATTTACTTTATATCTTAGCCATTGAATACATCAGATGGTGTTTCACGAAGTGTTTAAGTAGGACTCAGAAGTTAGAATAAAATTATGGAAACAAAATATGAATTGCTTTAACAATGTATACATTCCTTTTTTTTAAAGTTGCAATCTGGTTACAATCGTGCATTTTTTTGTTATTATCAGAGATATTTCAATGTTCTTGATGTGGTGCTTCTTAAAAGTCCCAGATGTGTGTGTTTTTTCTTTGGGATAATGTTTTACTCCGTGGCTGAAAATGGCCTATCATACCTTAAGACTAACTTAGAGCATGTAAGTTCAATTTAAAACCTTTGTGAAACACTCTCGAGACATGCCATTCGTTGACTTATGACTGCATGAAATAATTTGTTAGGAGATGTAAGCTGTCCATAATCTGGATGGGTACTTGTCTTTCCTTGGAGGAGGATTTCGGTGGGTTTTATGTTTAGTTTTGAACATGGTGTTTAATCCTGCACAGTCGTGTCTCACAGTCTGATTATTGTATACATAGTTGATTCGCCTGCTCAGCTGATTTCGGAGGCAACGAGTGAGGTGTCTGAACCCGTAACACATGGGGGCTTGTCCGGGGACTGAACCCGGGACCTCTCGCATACTGTGATTGACTGTTCATATTCCCAAGTATCCAGCATTTGCCCTATGAAGGCAGACTAGCTAGACTGAAGCTGACTACTCTAGAAAGGAGAAGAGAGCGTGGTGATTTGATACAAACATACAGGATTATGACACAGATCGACAAAACAAAACCAGAAAACTTCTTTGAGAGATCAGAATACAGCAGAACAAGAGGCCACTCCATGAAGTTCACAAAGTTCCGAAGCAGGCTTAGACGTCAGGAAAAACTTCTACAGTCAAAGGGTTGTCAACATATGGAACAAACTCCCACAAAGTGTAGTCCAAGCCCCCTCACTCATAAGTTTTAAGAAACAGTTATCCATCTTGGGTTTTTAAAATGGGCTCAAAAGGGCCCCCTACCCATGCCACGCTAAACTGTCTACTCTCACGATGAAGATGGTGAGGTGTGGCCTTCAAGGTATGTTTTCAAGGTATGTTTTCAAGGTATGTTCAAGTCAAAATGGCATAATTGTAGGGAAGAAGGGACGTCATGAATTCGATTATATATGTATATTATATAAGAGGAAGGATAAATCAAATCGTAAAAAGTGTACCATGCAAACCTAGCGCATGATTGATATTGATGATGATGATGATGATGATGATGCCCGAATCATCGAAACGATAAACGAATCATCGAAACGATAAACGTATCAACGATTGAATGATGATGAACTTGTTATGATTATAAACATTGAAATAAGTATAACAAAATAATATCACGAGGTTCGGTGTCCTAAAACGAGAAGTTGCACAATGTTATAGATTAGCATGACGCTAAATATACGTTAATAATATACAAAGTAATACTTTCATTTCTATGTAGAGTGTTCCTCGCATTAAAATGTATATACTTATAATCATAATGCATAATGAAGAGCTAAATCCAATTGTTCAACTTTGGAGAATATCATGTTTCTTCGTCAAATTGTCTACACATGCCTATTAAAGGGAATATAAAATGGAAAGTTCCATATTTTGATTTTAATTGTGTCATTTGTCCTAAAATGTTGATTTCTAGATAGCTACTTACTTATTAATGTACTGATAACGTTAACTCAATTGATATGGAAAGTCGATTTAGCGCTTTTTGGAACTAAGCTCTACATGTACTGATGCAAGGTCACATACTACTTTTTAAAATATATCAAATCAGGAATAAAGTTGTTGCTTATATGGTAGATACATATATAAAAACGAGGGAATATATAGACAAACGATATACACACACACACGTCTTTATGTTTATCATGACACAGACAATTACACAATGGGAGTGCATGTTACCTCGAAATAAACTATTACTTTAATTCAATCTGTTAATCTTTTAATTCAAGCTTTACAAAGCAACTCAGATTTGTTTTTATCAACAAAAAAGGCAATTTCTATTGTGTAATCGTCGCGACGATTTAACAAGTGTAAACGATCTGTGTCATTTAAGACGAAAGTCATTAATGTGCGGAACGTCAGAACCAATGGGTACAATAAGCGTACTATAATCTATGCAATCATTTTAGGCTCGTCTGTTTAGACGATATTCAAAGAAAATATACAAAATGCGATAAATATAAATGGTATTTAAATGATGGTCAATCATCAATCAGTCAGACGCTAAAACGCTAAAAAGGGTCACTCTCATCCCGTCTGTCCGTGGTCTATTTTGTCTACCTCTCCAACCCCACCCCCCCCCCCAAAAAAAAATCTATCTCCTTTTTCCCACCTCCACTGTCATGACGGTTCGTGCGTTCACTTCCATATTAAGATCCATGGTGATACCTTCCTTTCAAAACAACCGCTATTCTGTCAACAAATTATATTATTTTATATGCCGATGAACAATCAATTGTGCCTTCAGTCGACGAAAACATTCCATTTGAGCTCCTGGAGTTTGGTAAAAAGTCCCAGTGGACCCATTTTCACACTTAAATAATTATTCGACTATTTTTGCTTCGTGACACCTCTCTATGGGTCAGTCCATTGCGTCAAATTTCGGCCGAGCGATGATCAATGATGATTGAAACGTGGGTATGGAGAGAGGAGTATGGCGCGCCTTAAGTGTCAACAATTGTAATTATTGTAGACTTTGATTTTGTTTATTGCATTTATTTGGTATTCTTTTTTTAGTGTCCACACTTATCAAGTGGTAAACAAACTATGAACATACTGTGATACATCTACTGTGTTTACGGAGACTGAGTGTAAATTAGTGTGCTCATCAACATTAGGCCAACAAAATAAATTGTTGGATTGGAGTAACGGGCAACCAAACATTAGGGTAGGTAGGTAGGTTTTTTTTTTTTTTTTTTTTTTTTTTTCAGGATTCGCACAAATACTCAAAAACACACATATAACACACACAAAAAACCAGAAAAAACCTTTAGGGTCGGCGGTATTTTTAGGGTCGGGCGGGTTACGCCAATCCAACCATTTATTTTTCATGGCCTTAGCATCAACAGCAGCAGCAGCATCATCAACAACATCAACAACAGCAGCAGCAACAACAACATCATCAGTTATTATACGTTCAAACTGTTACATACCGTGCATTATTTCACACTTTGACAACAAATGCCCGCCATACATGTTAAGCAGGCCGAAAAGAGTAACGAAACGTAATAAGAAGAAACTTGTAAGCAAATAGGGATGGGACAAACTTGTTTGTCGTATATCTGGGGCAGGGGAAATAGTGGAAAGGAGTTGATATACAATTACAGTAAACATGTTTATGTTTAGTTCCCGCGTCTTCTTCTGTAGATTATATAGGGGGTGTTTGCCATATGGGTAAACATTGTAATTAAGCATTTTTGCGATTTCAGTTATTCGTATGACTTAACGATGTATTTACAAAATGCCTTGATTTACTTGCAACATAGCCCATGAAGCATATTTATTATACTTTTTTTTTTGTCCTGCATTATTGTCATCGGTGATCATCAATTAACACAAAACACATGAACATCCGTAATATTTCACACATAGAATGCCCGAATAATTATTGTTCAAATCATTTGCTTCTTTTCTACAACATATTGTTCCATTATTAGAAATAGTGTTGGAAGGATTGGTCTTAATTGTTACACGGGATGATATCGCGTATTTTTGAGGTCTCTTCGCCATTTGGCGCATTCGTGGTTTTGCTCAATTCGCCAATCGGCACGTTAAAGGGACTTAGTAACATTGTCCAAATCCTCAAAATAATTGTTTTATTCTTGTGGTTCCATCATACCTTGTTGTATTCGTATTAACAATACAATCATGGGACCGGATTCGGTTTTTCAAATTTCCCTTTCGTTACAAAGATATGTACGATTGAAGTATTCATATAAGAAAAACTCCCTCGGAGTTTTTCTTACCGTGTACAAAGTGAGTGCAGTGAGTCAGTGAATATCACTTTGCATTTCGCTCATTACTTGGCCATGCAATGTCCATTTGACTTGAAATGTTCACACAATACCCTGTGGACATATGAGATAACAACAATATACATTGCATCAACCCTTTATCACTATTTGCACATGTCAACAAAGTTACTAGATCCCTTTAAGCCCGGCGGATCGGCTCTGTGTGCAATACTTTGCGACTCAAATGTTGCCACTCGGAAGCCAGTCGGAAGCCAATCAGGCCCGATTTAAAGGTAGTTCAGATTCGTCAAATGAGATGCGCGGCACCATCTTGCATACGCGTTGCGCACGGTGCGTAATGCACGTTAGCTCAGTGTCATGCGGTGCGCGCAAACTAACCCAGTTCAAAATGGCGACCCGCTATGTAGCATCCCCACGCTTGATGCCCTTTAACACATTGGGCCGTATGCATAAAACGAAGCAATTGCTTGTGCTAGCCTTTTGCTTGAATCGGTATGCATAAAAACAAGCAATTGCAAAAGCATTTTCTTACAAGCACAAGCAATTGCTTACTGCTCGTAAGCAATTGCTTACCAAACAAGCAATTGCTTAAAACCGTATGAATAAAACGAACCTTTTACTTGTCTTGATAAGCAATTGCTTGCATTTTTTCAAGCACCTCCAGACCAGCTTGAGCTCTTGCTTACTCAGGGCATTCGCGTTTAAGGATCAAATTTTCATACCGTTTCAGGATGATTACAAGCTACTTATTCCACAGGTTATGTTGTGATTTCATATTTAATCAAATTCCTGTTATTTTAGACTTTTTACGGCAATTTGTGTCCATCGATCTGCACAGAAACTCTCCTGTTGCTCTGTGCGGTTTCCCCCCTATTTGCGTAAGAAAAAATACTGCTGCCAGGTCGGGCACGAAGCGTTGTTGTCCTGCAGTGCGATGTTCGCACAACCGTAACGATCCTTTGTCCAACACGTAAGCAATTGATTAGGCAGTGCAAGCAAAAGGTTTCAGCACAAGCAAAAGCTTGTGCATATGAATTCAAGCAATTGCTTGAACTTGATCTTTTGCTTGACAAGCTCGTGCTTGTGCTTGAAGCAATTGCTTATAAGCAATTGCTACGTTTTATGCATACGGCCCATTGAATCGACCGCGACTGTATCGGACCGACTGTGGCTTTTATTTCAGTTGGGTCGGGTCGGATCGGGTCGGATCGGGTCGAGTCGGCTCTGTCAACGCCGGGCTTTACAGAACACGTCGCAGCAGAGCATTATACAATACGTACAGCAAGCTAAAACAAATTTAGAATCTTCGCGTGTGTTGGGATAACTTCTTTTCTTTTCTTTTCTTTTTGTTCAAGGTTAGCGCTGCCGTATCAAGCAATTAATTGCACGGTCAATTACACGAAAGACCCTTTGGCGCGTCGCAAGATATAAAGCTTTCTCTCTCTCCAGCGCTCATTGTCAGGTCATGGGCATCTCTCGTCCCTCTATTTCAGTGGCGTAGCATTGTCAGACTGATTTTTGTTGAGGGGGGGGGGGGGGGGGGGGGGGGAGGAGCGCGCCAATTATTGGTGCACCCTCATATATTTCTTTATTTTTCACAGATTTCCCACTTTGTTGTTCAAATTATTGGGGGAACGATTCTACAATTTGTAATATAGTGCACTATGTCACCCCACTTCTATATTAATTTCATAATATCGCAGTAGTGGGTATTCCTTAAAGGTGGTGTATTTCTTTATGCAGTGAGCTCTCGACCATGCCCCTCCCCCCCCCCCCCCCCCACCCCCTTGGTGTTTCTCTATGACCCTCACCCACCAAAATAAAATACGATACGTACATAAATCTCTCTCACCTCTCCTCTCTCCGCAATTCTCTCTTCTCAATTCCATATCTTCAAGATTATTCGCAACCAATACTCAATACAATTACTTTATTATAGTGTTTGTTAGTTGTGCCTGTCTCCCCCCTCTCTCTCTCCCTCTCGTATGTTCTTTTCTCACACGATCCCAATATTATGTCGTTCTAGAGCTCTATCTCATCAGAGAATGTCACGGGGCGATGGGCATTTCTTAAAGCGGATTTTACCCCTGGATGAGCAGTCGAAATCATATAATGGATGGTGACAGTGTAATGGTAAGGTAATTTAATAATTCTGTAGCGCGAAACTCGCTCTTCATTTGTTAAACAAAAAAGAAGAAGGAGAAAAAATGACGTCGCGTGTGAGTAGGTATAGGGAAAAGCCCCGCGGGGCATAGTGCTTTCTTACCTTCTAAAAGATCTACTGGAGAACGAACGGGCGAGGGAAATGTACACCTCGACATGAGTGACATGCATAAGTATTTGTATTTGTCGCTTCCTTCTAGAAAGATAGGGGAAAAGGAGACACAACCGCCGGATGACAATGTTCATATTGCATTGATTTTGTTTCCTTTTTTCTTATTTGTTTATTCATGCATTGCTAGACTGGGAGGCGCACAGCTAAACTTAAGTTACACCTCTGTTTTTTTTTGTTTTATCTCCTGTGTGGTCTAATAAAGAAACAGTATATTATACTCCAAAAGTGATTTAAAGAAATACATATCGCCGGGGAAAACAGGCTTCTGTATTTAGAGGATAACGACTAAGTTGAAACTTTAGCATTTAATCATCGCTATTATGTTGTCTTCCAAGTGCATTACGGTGCCCATAGGTAAACCACTGGAAATCGGCAGTATTGGGCAGTGTACGTTTAAGGTAAGGCTAATATGAGGCGTCGTGCCCGAGAGGTTAAATTAATTGATAGCGGAGTGGAAGGTCGTGGGTTCGAAGCTCTCTAGATCCGGCCAACAACTACATGAAAATGTTATTTGGTCGATATAGTAAATCAATTTGCCATGGAAAACGCAAAATTCTGCAATTTTGAGCAAATAAATAATACGGTTAAATCACTTGATAGCGGACCGGTCGTGGGTTCGGTTCCTCCTAGATTCGGCTAACAGCAACATGAAACACGTTATTTAGTGTATCTAAGAGTTCAATTTTGTCGATCTATTACATCAATTTGCGATGGAAAACGCAAAATGCTGCAATTTTGAGCAAATATACAAGATACGGTTAAATCACTTGATAGCGGACCGGATGGTCGTAGGTTCGGCACCTCCTAGATTCGGCCAACAACAACATTAAAAAAAACGTTTTTTAGTGTATTTAAGAGTTCAATTTTGTCGATCTATTTCATCAATTTGCGACGGAAAACGCAAACTGCTGCAATATTTTGCACATTTTTTGCAAATACAGCAGCCTCTCGGGCATGTTGGGGGAACCTATATAGTTGACCAGGTTCCCGTCTATGAAGAGGCATGTATACCAGGGTCGGTATTCAATTCCATACTTAAGTCAAACTTTAAGCAGTTTACTTAGTATTTTGCCTAAGTAAATTACTTAGCCCAAATTGGGATATAATTATTACATCAACTGAAAATATAACACAAATGTTGATGTCATAATATAATAATAATACTAGACATTTATATAGCGCATATTGAAAGTAAAAGTCTAACAATTATTTAAATACGAGAAAAGTAAAGTTCTCAGACTAGCAAAATACTAAGTAAATGTCTTACTTAATAAGTTAATCTAAGTATTGACTTGAATACCACGTCCCGTGGGTTCCACCTTCAATAATCATGCTGGGCCCTATAGATGGCCGCTATACTACCAGAGAGTATAGGCTATCGGAACCTTTGCCTTCATGTTGTATTTTTAAGTCAAACCTGCTCTAACGAATACCTGTATAAAGACCATCTTTCTACAAAAACATACAATGAACCTGTCTATTGAGACCACCTGCCCGTAAAGATCGAACACCTGTACCCCTTGGGTGGTTTTTATAGACAGATTTGACTGTATAATATCATATTTGAATGAGATGCACAGGTATGCGAAATCAGTGTGCACGATGACATGACAGTTACGATTAATACAATGATGGAAATAGAGTGCATTACATGTCAAAATAATATAATGAGGCTCGGAAAATGTTTCCCGGAAAACAGTGTTCTTTCCTAACGCTAAATGACATCTGTCACTTACTTGTCCAAATTATGGAACGCATACTAGGACCCAAATTCGTCATGTACTATTTCCTATAGACATGATAACACAAATAATCCATGTTTAATCTTAGATAGTCATCTAGTAGTATTGCCATACAGATATGGACTTTGATGATGCGTCGGCAATACAACTATCAAGATGAATATGCACAGACGAACATCATCCAGGTATAGACTATAATTCATCTCTTATCATATAAATTATGCTCTTTGGCAAAATACTATGTCCTATTATCCCGCGGTAGTAGAGGAATATTACATCCCCCGATGAGCTGTGGTTACCATGGCAACCAATCAGTTAATGGTAATGAGGGCTTAACACCCCTGGTGGTAGACATACCGTAGAACACCATCGTCAAGCACCCCCAAGCACCAATATGCATCTTGCTTTTAAAGAGCGCCCGCTCTCTGTCCAAACGGGAAACTTTAATCAAGAATGCAAATAATGGTGAGGAATATTCATGAGGATAATAATGGAGGTGAATCTCATGGAAACGTCTTTAAAAGCAAGATGCGTATAGGTGCTTGGGGGGTGCTTGACGATGGTGTTCTACGATATCGAATTACATTTGCATCAGTAAAGCAATCTCAGAGCCTGATTTCGTTTCCGGTGTTATGTTGGTAATACTTTGATTAAAGCGATCCATTAACTTACATTTTTAAATCCAACGAAAAAATTACCTGGAGCTTTCGCTATGTTTTAATCTGCACCTGGTTGTTTGGCTCATGTTATATTTATGATTACATGTGAAGCGTTCCGGAAAGCTTTTCGATTAGAGTAAAAACAAAAAATGGGCGGTAAGTGATACGATCTGACATCGATTTGTACTTGTTTTTACTAGTTAAACAGTGTTCTTTTCCATGAAATTGTCAAACATCCGTGAGAAGAACCATACAATGGTATTTGTATATGATTGAAGTCTGAATAATCACTTTTGATAACAAGTCTTCAAGTTTTCAATGGATCACTTTAAACAACGAAAATAACTATTTTGTTAAATTTCGAATCAATATTAAAAACACATTTAGTCTAGACACAAACTCAACCACAATTGAAGATCGGCATAGACTCTTGTCAAATCAATAACTATTTTACCAAATTTAATATTTCACAAAAGAACCGTTGCTCAGCCAATGGCTATTTCGAAACGGTCCTTGAAATATTTGCATAGTATTGTGACAAATTAGTTAAGAATGCTTTGATTTCATTTACTTTGATGGGATACAATAATAAACAAATATTATTATTTCATTTTGATTAACCTTTAATGAAGATAATGAAAGAATTATACTATCGGTGATTGTGTTTTGGCAAACCCGATCAATTTGGGAAAGTATACAGCCCTCTGCAGACAGAGTCGACTCGACCCGATTCGACTGGTTTTCATTCCGATCGGCTCAGTTTTCAGTGCCTCGCGACACACATTTTGCCACTGAGTCGAGAGGCAGTCGGATGCCAGTTGGGGCCGATTCAACACGATAAATCTGCTCCGACCGACCGGGCCCAACTCTAGCCTGATTGAAACTAGTCGGATCAGGTCGAGTCGGCTCTGTCTGCGCCGGGCTTAAATTGCTTAGTATGCAAATCAATATAATGTTAATTTAATTAAAGCTAACACAAATAATAACACACCCATAATGCCATATGTCATCGTTTTTTTTCAAGCTGGGTTTGATGATGACATGTAACATAATGCATTGCAATATTAGTAACATTACAACTGTATAAATAATAATCGTCCATCATCGTTCATTCACGAATAATACTCGGACCCTCATTATCACGAATTACGCAATTGAATTGATTGTTTCCATGGTGATATATAACCGTTTATTACCAATAGGGTCCATACAAGGCCTATACAGTAATCAATTTGGGGAAGTTTAAATTGCTTAGAATGCAAAATAATATTAGGCCTATGTTAATTTAATTAAAGCTAAACAAAAATAATAACACACCCATATGTCATCATTTTTTCAAGCTGGGTTTGATGATGACATATAACATAATGCATTGCAATATTTAGTAACATTATAAATGTATAAATAATAATCGTCCATCATCTTTCATTCACGAATAATACTCGGACCCTCATTATCACGAATTACGCAACGGAATTGGTTGTTTCCATGGTGATATATAAACTGTTTATTACCAATAGGGTCCATATACTAGGCCTATACCGTAATCAATTTGGGAAAGTTTAAATTGCTTAGAATGTAAATTAATATTAGGCCTATGTTAATTTAATTAAAGCTAAACAAAAATAGTAACACACCCATATGTCATCGTTTTTTTTCAAGCTGGGTCTGATGATGACATTATAACATAATGCATTGCAATATTAGTAACATTATAACTGTATAAATAGTAATCCATGATCTTTCATTCACGAATAATACTCGGACCCTCATTATCACAAATTACGCAATTGAATTGGTTGTTTCCATGGTGATATATAAACCGTCTATTACAAATAGGGTCCATACTAGGCCTATACCGTGATCATAGTAAGAGTACCAAGTCTACCGGGACAATCAAGCCCACACCAATCACGCCGAAATACGCCGAAATACACGTGAGGAAATTAACGATTACATCATGTATAGTGAAAGTTTAAAAGGATAGTTGAGTTTTGGTAAAGAGAACTCGTACAGTTATGGTCAAACTGAATTTTTTAGTAACCAAAACCTGCACCATTACATTTCATAAATAACAGTTATAACTCCACCATGCTCGAAATAAAAACACAGATACAAATGACCAAGCAAAACGCCTGTTATTATTCAGAAAGAGCCGTTAAAACTCAAGAGGGCGCTCTCCAAAAACTCATTGGTTTCAATCATATTAACCGTCTATTACCAACAGGGTATATTCTAGGCCTATACCGCAATCATAGTTGGAGTACCAAGTCTACCGGGACGATCAAGCCCACACCAATCACGCCAAAATACATGAGAGGAAATTAACGATATTACATCATGTATAGTGAAAGTTTAGCTCATCACCTATTCGATTTTGGTGTTTGGTATTCCCAATAACTGATAGGCCTGCATCCATAATATTGGTGTAAACATTACCACGCACATTGGAGGTCATGTGGTACAGATGCAGATTTTGTTTACATATTATATTATATTATTTTACATTCTTATTAACCCGTTTATCCTACATTAGTAATTGTCATACTTTTAATTCTTAAACATCCGTTCATCCTACATTATTACGTGAGATAAACGGGTTGAAGGGATAGTTCAGTTTGGGTTTAGAGGGCGCTTCAATAAATACTTTTTGTGAGGTAATGAAAAACTAGGACTGGTGTAAACTGTGAAAGAGCACACAATTCAAAAGACAGAAGCAAATTCGTGCGATCAAAATAGATTCGGAAACGGCTGAAATATCCATAGATATATCCGATCGGAATTAATACTCGATTATGTTTGACCGAAGATGCATCCTCCTCCCCCCCCCCCCCCCCCCCCCCCCCCCCCACCCCCGCGATGTTCCGGATTGCTCGGCAACGCGTATGTCGCGCGAAAAGAGAAGTATACAATATTTGTATATTGTAATAGATACATAAATGTGAAATCTTCAACTGTACATGTTTCTTTTACTAATTCCGGTCTTACTTCTTAATCTGAATTTCATTCAGAATAGGGGGGAGGGGGGAGGAAAGGAACTAAAGTACAAGTCACGCCGTAATATATATATAAGGGAACTTAATAACATAATTAATATGCCATCAAGCACGCCCAAGCCGCCATCGTTAATTCCCTCTTTGTCGTCATGGTAATACTATGCGGTTTACAAGTCATAATTATCCAGCGGGAAAATAAGAATTATAACATGAAATCCCGCCATGAGCAAGTATGAGTGTTACGGCGGGAGACGATAATTACGCCACGGGGTGAAATTACACAATTGAACAATGTGAGGGAAGAACGAGTTCAGGGAACTTCTAACCCGGAAACTTGTACCCATTCACCCGTAGATCATGTGGATTGTGTAAGTTCCGTTGAGTTTTATACATGGACAACTATCATGTTTCTGCAGGTGATGGGTTAGTTCTTAAAGGGTGACTAAATTAAAAACGCATGTTGACTTTGGTTGATCTATAATAATGAATACATCACATGTCTGTTGACTATTTGATGTACATTTTTGTCATATTTTTGTATATTATTTGTTATATTATTTTTGTTCGACCTGCTAAGATCCACCCCTAAAAAAACTCTTCTCCATTGACTTCTCTGACATCACAATACCATTCAACCATCGATCAGCTAGATAAACATAAACAAAATATATGTTCTCACCCACTGCGTACCTTATTGCATTAGCATTGGATGTTGAAACCATTGAAACCCTTCTTTTCATGGTGAGTGGGCATTGTATGAAGGTGATCAGTTGACATACCAATGTCTTTTGTTCATCTAGCTGACTGATGGTTGAATGATATTATGATGTCACAGAAGTCAATAGCTTCTGGCGGTTTTTTAGGGGTGAAGCTTAGCAGCTAGAAAAAAGTAATTAAACAAATTATATAAAATATATGACAAAAATGTACATCAAATAGTCAACAGATATGACGTATTTATTATTATAGATCAACCAAAGTCAACATGCGTTTTTAATTTAGTCACCCTTTAACATGATGACGTACAGTAGATGTTCCATATTGACGCAATACGAGTTTGAGAGGTTTTTCAAATTTTAGGACCACTTTCGAGGTAACCGTATTTGTTATGTTGAATTCATGTTTTTTAAGAGTTTAATGAATCATTTCATTCACTTCATGTCGTCTGGCTAGGTCCATATTGTTTGGCAGTCCAGAAGACATTAATACTTATGATTTATATTGGACTATTACATAATAGTATACAATAGCGATACACTAAACAATTGTCATGATTTTTTTCCATATTCGAAATTACATTGCAATTATTGTATTATATTAATATAAAGATTTGTATATCTGTTTTGTTACAAGTTAGTAGCAGTAAGGCTTATCAAATTAATACTATTTTAATTCTCAAACATATAGCGAGTGCATAATGTGCAGCCCGTGTCAAAACGAGTTCGTGCTAAGTACAGTCAAACCAGTCATTGTGGCCACCTGTCTATAGCAGCCAACCTGCCTAAAGTAGCAATCTAAAGTGATCACCTGCACAGAAAACCAATGTTATGTGGCCTTTTAAAGGTCACCTGAATACAGTGTTCAATGTTTTTGTCTCCCATAAGTAGCCACTATATTTGACACACATGTTTAACAGAACTCTTTAGGGATTTTTGGCTCTAATAGAGTAACAGTAGGGGGAGGGGGTAGGTCTTTTGCAAAGAGGATGTCCCATTCCCTCCATAGCAGCTACGCTTCTCGGTTAACACCTGCGTATTGGACACGTGTTTCCTACCGATGACATAAATATGGTGCCTTTTTGACAGCTACGTAAACATGATATATGTAGGTGCTATCCAGATATATATTTATATCGTTGAAAGGACATTGTGAGCGATATGTTTGGTGATATGTTCGATCAATGCGCATCCAACATAAGGCTCGGCCGCCCCACCCCCTCCCCCGTTTCGTTTGTTGTATCATAACCATAGATCTGTATTTGGATTGATTTGTAAATCTAATCAACTTTGTCCTAGCTTTATGTACTGTATCTGATTGTATAAACCTATAATCGAAGGACACTCGACATAATGCATCCGACCAGCACACTGTAATTGGAGGCAACAATCTTGACAAGTTATTCCTTTACTATCTGTTAGTATTATTTGATTATATTATGTTCCTCGATAAATAAAGTGTGCTACTGTAATTGATATGAGACAAAAACAAATCACATAAACCATGTAAACTCTCTCCCCAACAATTATGTCATGTTGTTTTGAAGAATAATGATTAACGTGTATATATGTTTAGAAATAGGACATGCGGACAATTTGTATGAACAACACAAGATAGACTACTTAATCATGCTGCTTTCAATTACTTTTCAAACGCATTGTAATATTATACATCTCTTTTTAAATCATGAAGTGTACGCGATCCATTCGGTTCCCGCGGGTAAAGGAGTATTACAGTTGATGCATTTGGCCTACATGCATGAAAATACGATAAGCTCATCAGATCCTTTCATATTTCAACACAACACAATAACATTAATTTAAGTTAGAATGATGAAGTGATCGCTAACTGTCATTTATCTTCTCAAAAAAAAACACATGTCTTCTGAATTTGCCAAAAGTACTTGCGCTCTCACATGCTATGTAAACATAGGGCTGCAATACGACGGTTAGCGCATGTGTGAAAAGTCAAGTTGATACACTGCAAGATAATAGTAATATCAGTAGTAGTAGTAGTAGTAGTAGTAGTAGTAGTAGTAGTAGTAGTAGAAATAGTAGTAGTAGTAGTAGTAGTAGTAGTAGTAGTAGTAGTAGTAGTAGTAGTAGTAGTAGTAGTAGTAGTAGTAGTAGTAGCAGTAGTAGTAGTATATCATCATCATATTTATATTCATATGTATTTATATTGTATATATATATTTTGTTTAAACCCCTATGGGTTATGACATTATCAGCAGTGGTGTTGGTGTAGCCTGAAAGTATACCTGTTACATCTAGCTAGTTCCAGGGCAGTACATCTGACCAGTTTCATTGCTATAGCCCGGCCAGAGGCAAATCATGAATATCGCTTACATCTCTTACTCAACATGCTCAAGGTGTTTTATTTTTTTGATAAGCAAAATTTGTTCTTGACATTTACTCAAATGTATCACCCATTTTGTATAACCCATTTCGCTGGCCCCATTACTTTCTTACATATGGCAGGTGTATTTTTGTTGAGCTTGATTGATTAAGCGCCCCGATTATAAGCGTCTACTGCTTCTCAGGGGTCCTTACCATTATTATGTTTTGATATTTTGTATATCGATTACTTTGCACCGATTTGTATATTTTTGTTGTTGTTTTATAATGGTTAAATAATTGAAATGAAATGAAATGAATCAGCTATTTTGTTGTTTGATATTCTTCATCAAATAAGCGCCCAAATACACATATTTTTAAACAAACATATTTGAATTTGAATATGACAAATATATGTGCGGTCTTCTTTTGTTTTACTGGGAACCATTATTTTCAGGATGATGTTACCCGTAAATCGACAAGAAGATATGTAAAGAAACATTCCAGCTCCACTTTAAACTTTTGCCCATAGGAAGTGTGCATATTATCAAAGGCAATGTTATGTTAAGTGAGAACAAGAATGGGTTTATACATTATTGATCATAATTGATTTATAAAACGGTTTATACTTAACTATTATTAATTATTAAATAAAATGTCGGTTAAACATAAAACTGAACAACATTTTCTTAAAGGCAGGATATTAAGTTTTTGATAGATTGCAAGATTTTTAACCCAAAGTTTGTAATTAGCTAGTGACCACCGCACACAAAAGGCTTAAAGACTGACGGTCGCTGGTTATGCACATCGTGTCCATCGATAAATCAGGGCGCCTCTAGCGGCGTGTGCCTTCACCTGTACCAGACGATCAGGTGGTGGTTACTCTATCGCTTTCGGCGCTGGATATCATATCTTCATAGTTAACCAAAATTATATATGTATAGTTATACATGACGCGTTGATGGACGCCCTTGGTATTTACATCAGTTTATTCTCGTGTAGGCGATTCTTTTAGGAATATCTATTTCTTATTTTAATTAAGTGTACAGGCCTTTTTTTGTCGTTTTAATAACTTGTTTTGTTTAGTGACACGATTTCTGAATTCCAAAATAATTCTTCCGGAATGACATAATTATGAAGAGCTTGAATCTAAAAGGCGGTATGTCAACTTTTACTAACTTTTGATAAAGGCTTGTTTCTCTGGCCTACTTTGCAAACACACCGTTATTCCGTTTCCGGGTTCACATAGGCAAGGGGTTAATATTGCCTCTAGATATAACATACAATATACTTTTTTTATTTTGTTGGATAATTAATATCTTACATGAAACATGAAATATGTGTAGACTTTAAAAGCGCCTTATTAACACCGTTACTATATACGGGAACCTGGAATCCCTGGGCCTCTCCCTAAGGCCTCTTCACAGACGGGAACCTTTCCGGATTAACGAACCTCTCTTCATTGTCGGATTAACGAACCTCATTTCATTTTCGGAATAACGAGTATTCGGATTAACGAACCTCATTTCATTTTTCAAATTAACAAACCTCATTTCATTTTCGGATTAACGAACCTCATATCATTTTCGGATTAACGAACCCTTTTTTCATTTTCGGAATAACTAACCTTCGGAATATCGAACCCAATTTCATTTTTGGAGAATCGAACCTTCAGAATAACGGACCTTCGGAACTACAAACCTTCATAATAATGAACCTTCAGAATATTCGAACCTTCGTAATAACGAACCTTCGGAATAACGAGCTGTAAACCGGTATACCTGGTTCCCGCCGACAGAGGAATTGCTTTGGCCGTTTTCCAACCTGTTCAGTTATTTAGTGTTATATTAAAGGAACTCCAGCGTCTAGATGGCCTAATTTTCACAATTAGGCTCTCAATAAGTAATCTTTCCTCAAGAAAAAGAATTTGGCAGTCATTTCCCATGAAATCAATCAATTTTGGGGTAATTAGTAAATTTCTAATTGTCCTGGGAGCGCCCCTTTTAAATCGCCAAAATGTGACGTCATCTAAAGAACGGGCCAAAGAATCAAATTCTGTAGATGACGTAAGCAAATGAATTGTCAATCACATGTCAATAACGCTGCCGATTCTGGACCCTAAATGTGGGCGGGGCGTAAACTGGCTGCTAAGTGAGATTTGGCATCAGAAAAATAGCATAAAATCACTACTGTGTTTATTTTCATGGATTTTGTTTCGGCAGACCTATTTTACAAGTTATCAACTATGGAATAAGTGCCAAAGTACGTTGTATTCTTCAGTTCCTTTGTTGTATTCATATTACCAATAGAAGCATGGAAAAGGTTTCGTTTTTTGTTGTATTTGTCCTTGCGTTAAAAAGATATTTGCGATTGAAGTGTTCATATTTTTAATTATTTACTGGAAAGTTATAACTGTTTACAAAGTTAGTGCATTGAGTTCGCGAATATTACTTTGCATTTTCGCTCATTACTCGGCCGTATAACTTCCTTTTATCATGAAATTGTTACACATTACTCAGTGGACATAATTATCAGATCTCAAATGTAAATACATGTATTTTATCAACCATTCATCATTTTTGCCCATGACAAATTAAGTATTAAATCTCTTTAAAAAACTATGCACGCTACTGGACTGGGTCTATATGAAAAAGGACCCACTGAAGAAGTATAATATCGTGACAATTTACTCTTTTGGAACAATAATGTAAAGAAGTGGCGACTGGACAAGGCCACAAATTTCCAAATGACATTACACACTCTCATGAAGTGGATTATCATGATAAATGAGATATAGGCCCGCTATACAGGACCCGCAATAACGAGGGATTATATGCCAGGATTATGACGTCATCGAGGGTATGCGATCCGTGAAAACCCTTTATACCCCTGAAATACCGTGTTGTTTTCGTTGACCAAACGAACAGAGGCGAATGATTCGATTTAGGATTATTCCAGTTAGACGGAAACTTGAACCTTTTGGGATGATTAAGAAGTGTACATGTACCACACAAATTCAGATTTTGTTAACGCCGTGAATTTGCAAATCTGGCGCGTTTAATTCGGGTCAGTGTATAAAGCCGATATATTATCTTGTGTACGATAGGTTTTCTCGGCCAACTTCGTAAACTTTTCATTCGTATTGATAAGCGTTCCATTCAAATTCGCGAAATTAAGCTGTAGGCGTAAAACTGTCGTTCAAAGTTGTATTTTCTTCATTTTATTTCCCTCTTTGATCAAGTGATTTAGCACTTATAGCATTCAATTTAAAAAGCACGCTGTATAAGCATTCAATTTCGCTAACGGAATTCACGGGAGGCGGTATTACGTAATCACGAATTTTCCCGCTTTAAATTGAATGACAATTTTACGAAATAGAAAACACGTTTTAAACCGAATGCAAACAAACTGTTTTCGAATGATCGTTATATGAATTAAAATGCTAAAAAACGAATTTGAACTATAAAATACAGCTGCGGTGACAAAATCGGCGAAATTGAATGCACACAAAATGAATTCGTGCGGCCAACTTACGAAATTGACCGAGAAATGCTATATTATTCACGATGACTATCCTGCCATAGTGGTTGATGTGTCTATCAGTTTCACAAAAAAAGTTGTTTATGTTTGTTCGATATTGATAGCTAAAAGTGGTGTCTTCATTCAATAATTGTATTGATTTCTTAGTTTTGTTAACCGCAGCTGAGGATAATTGTAACTCGTACTCCGGATTGCATGCATTTACGAGTTAGCCCCACGCCCTCCCCCGTCCCCACGCCCCAATATAATGCTATTATCATCAACACAATTATCAACGCCGCAAGAATTCTGGCACATGTGAAGAGGTCTGATCACATTACTCCAATCCTAAAGCAGCACCACTCTGGCTTCAAGTCCAGAAAAGGATTGAACACAAAATCCTAACACTTGTATTTAAGGCACTCCACAATATTGCACCCAAGTACCTACAAGATCTCCTCACCATGAAGTCATCCCGTTACGCACTCCGCTCTGCTTCTTCACCCATCCTTGAAGTCCCTAGAACCAGAACCACCTACGGTGATCGTGCATTCGCGCATGTTGCCCCTGTCCTATGGAACAAATTACCCATTAACATTCGTAATGCTCAGTGCCTGGAAACTTTCCAGAGGCATCTGAAGGCTTTTTTATTTACCCAAAGTTATTAATAGAATTTTATTTGTAAGTAGTTTGCTACATTTTTGTTGAGAGATAGTACTGTTGAATGTTGTTTGTTTTGTTTGTAGTGTAATATAGCGCCTTGAGTAATTTGTTTAGATAAGTGCGCTTTATAAATATTTATATTATTATTATTATTATTATATTTACGGGTTTAAATAGCATGTAACCTAAATGACATAAGCTCATGATAAAGTGCAATCTCTCTATGTACTTCATTCGCTAATTAGCACGTTAGATGGACCGATGCTTTCGCAGAAATGCACAAAACAGACAACAAAAACGCATTTGAGCACGAGACTGCATGATGGGTAATGGTTAACCTTTTTGTGGTACCCCTTACATTGCCACAGACCAAACCCTTGTGTGGTACATACATTTTCAAGTACACATTTTGAATGAATAATACACCAGAATTAGTATATTCCATAATGATTATAAAAACAATTAGAACAATCGCCAACAAGTGCGTATCTAGAGTTCTAATGAAAACTAAAACAACAAACAAATAAACCAATTTTTTATTTTATGCGTAATCAACTCGTGCATTTTTTACTTTCGCCTGTGCATATCGGTAACCCCGGCAACAAATCTATCGTGTTTATCGGCTGACAGATTGTCACTCCGAGCTCACTAAAAAAATAAAGGAAAAGGTTCAGATTTGCAATGAGGGTGATTTTCTGAATTTGCACCCGAATATGCAGAATCGCACCCTATAATTGTTCGTTGCTATTGTTCAACGTTTAGGTAACACCTTTTAACTTATCGTTAATAATATCGCTAATGATATTCGTTTGTCTCCCAATGTAAGGTCAACAAGGAATCTAAAAAGATCACTATACGCTTCGTGCGCCGCTGCAACACTTCGTCAGGTGATACAAATATGCTGTAAGCAAGGGAATATATTATACCCTCTGGCAGGCGCAACACGCTATCCCGCTTTGAGCGAGTAAGCGCCTGATTGGCGTGTAGGATGAGTTACCAATCTAGTTACTTTGATTTAAAAAAACACATTTGCCTTGTCACACTTATGTTCAACATTTAGGTTGCAAATTTGACCCTTTTGTGTGTGTGTGAAGGATCGGGTGATTTAGCAATCCCGTTACTATGATAAAAACAAACTTTGCCCTTGTCTCATCTCTTATTGGGGTTTTACATTACAATATCAATACTAATACCTCCGTATATACTCGTGTTCAAGGTTCCATAAGGCATTATTTCGAAACATACAAATTCATTTTGGTTTCGCATTAATTTTAGTCTTGGGTACTGGCTCTTACTTTGCACTAATTACATAATTGTGATACGTTTGCATGTAGTCCTTATAGGAAATAAAGTTCAATTCAATTTACCGAAAGTCCACGAAACTGGTCTCGTACAGCTATAATCACATCATGAAAACAAGGCGGTATGACAGACAGGCCAGATTCATTCGATTCTGATGATTATTGTAGCATTGTCTTGGTTATGATGTGCATGGGTAATACTCAACGAAGTTTACACCATAATCTGTTTTTTTCTTCTTCAAAAACAAGGCTAGGTTAGATCACGTGTATACAACCTGGGGATGTTTTAAAACTTAAAGCTTATGGAAAGCCATTTGTAGCTTTGGAATTAAAGATATTCAAGAGCTGAAATGCGAATATTTTAAACTTTCCAAAACAAATCCACATCAATACCTCGAAGTCTCTTTCATTAAAACAAATCGTAATGATTTTATCAAAATGTTAGGCCTGTTTAAAGAACTCCTTTCACAATTTTACAAATAAACTACTGTAATGGCTTTCCATAAGTCCAACTTAGTGTTGAATTCGACTTGGGATTTTTGTGAAACGCCCCCTGACAGTGTATCATACATACACAGGGACATCATTCATTGTCCTGTCCGAGGGACGGCGTACAATTCGGAAAATTATTTGTGACATACACAATCATTGACTTGGGCCCAGCATTTCAATTAGCAGGATATTTCCCCTGAATTGTGCAATCTACCTTTGAAATTTGCTGTTAATTACTTATTTGAGGAGAATCCTTCTGAATTGTACAAGTGCTTATACTATTGAACAGTACTTTCATTTGAATTAAAATCAGCAAATCAGACTCCGTATTACTTTAAGGAGGGGACATTATCTTAGATATATCTTAGAATGATAAATTCCCTATCTATATCGTTCTGTTTGCTTCTCTCTTAATAATAATAATAATAATGTTTCGATTTCTGCGCCTATTATGATTGATAATATACAACTAACGAATGGGCTTCTTGTGATAGTCAAATCTATTACCGAGGTGGGCTCAAAATGATTATTACCCGAAGCGTAGCTGAGGGTAATAGTCATTTTGAGCCCACCGAGGTAATAGATTGCCTATCACAATCAAGCACATTCGTTAGTTGTTTTATATCACTCATCAATATCAGTGATTGTGTTCAGCTTATAGCAAAATAAGTGATAATCTCTGAATATTTCATAAAATCGCTTGTAAATTTTGATATAAAAATCAATCGACATTAAAGAAGCCAGTATGAGCCTCCAGAACCACGGCGCATCTAATACGCTTAAAGTCATTGTTATTTTGCGCACACAATCACAAAGACGCAAAACTGAGTGCGCAGCAACTGCGCACATACGCGATGAATGCGTGCTAGCGCTCCCACAGATGTGCTTATTGGCTGTCTTGGCGTTCTTCTTCCCAGGGTGTTAGTTTTTTACCAGCAATGTCAATCACGTGACTAGAACGTGTGCGCCATAGAGTACTGCACAAATTTGATCGCGTGTGCATTTTGCTTAAACACATGATCTATGGAACGAACGCGTAACGAACTTTTAGTGTTAATTTTTTGCTAACAGCCCGGTCACATGTTTGCGCGGGGATTGCGCGTGTTGTCCAAAACTATCATTTGTCAAATACAATGGTAAAACGATCTCATGAGGGATATAATCATCTTTATATCCCTCATGAGATCGTTTTACCATTGAATTTGACAAACGATAGTTTTGGACAACTCGCAAAATAACGTGACCGGGGCGTTAGTAAAAAAATTAACTCTAAAAGTTCGTTACGCGCTCGTTCCATAGATCATGTGTTTAAGCAAAATGCACACGCGATCAAATTTGTGCAGTACTCTATGGCGCACACGTTCTAGTCACGTGATTGCCCTTGTTGGTAAAAACTATTCACCTAGGAAGAAGAACGCCAAGACAGCCAATAAGCACATCCGTGGGAGCGCTAGCACGCATTCATCGCGTATGTGCGCAACTGCCAGCGCGTTGGTGCGCACTCAGTTTTGCGTCTTTTATATTGTATGCGCAAAATAACAATGACTTTAAGCGTATTAGATGCGCCGTGGTTCTGGAGGCTCATACTGGCTTCATTTATGTCGATTGATTTTTATATCAAAATTTACAAGCGATTTTATGAAATATTCAAGAGATTTTCACTTATTTTGCTATAAGCTGAACACAATCACTGATATTGATGAGTGATATAAAACAACTAACGAATGTGCTTGATTGTGATAGGCAATCTATTACCTCGGTGGGCTCAAAATGACTATTACCCTCAGCTACGCTTCGGGTAATAATCATTTTGAGCCCACCTCGGTAATAGATTTGACTATCACAAGAAGCCCATTCGTTAGTTGTATACTAAGCGTTTTACAATGATATTATTACCCCGGTTATCGGACACACTCACAAATATTCCGCACATATACGTGCACTCTCTGCTCCCTTGGGAGCAATGCATTCTGGGAGCCATATATTCTCGCTCTCTCCCGCTTGTTATCTTTGCTCTCCCAGTCTGTACCTTCACTTTGCACGTTCTCTAACATACACACTCTCTCCCTCTCCCCTCTCTATCTCCTTCTGTCTCACTTGGTTGAAATGTCCATCTTCCCATTATATAACATTCTTCCTCGCGCTCCCCTCTCTCTGCCTCTCGCTCACTGACCTCGCCCTACTTTTCTCCATATCATCACCACTCTCCTTTAATTAACCTGTCCCCTACTAAATGTAAGTTCTCGTGGAAATTGAGTTAATGATGTTTCTCATTATCACTTCATGTATGCTTTCTTTCCCTCATCCTCGCTCTTCCACCGCCGCGCCGCTCGCTCATCTCTAGTCTCGCGTTCCATATTCGTATCCTTTTACTCTCTTCCAAATCGTCCTTTCTGCCTCCCCCGTCTCTATCTATCTCTCTTTCTCATCTTTTCTCCCTCTGTCCGTCTTTGACTTCGACCTTCGAATCCACCCTTCGAGTCCACCCAGTCAGCCACTTTATTTTGACCCTGACGCCATCTGAAAGCTAGTTAAGCAGGATTAACATCTTACTTGTTAACCGTACCACTCACATACAACGGATAGACCACAGTCCGAACATGCATTCAATGTGCTACTGTGATGTTAGTACAGTACCGTAAAGGTTAGGGGGTCTCCTGTTTGCCTCAGCTGTTCAACTCCACTTAGCTCCGAAAGTGATACCTTCTTACTTCACTAGCGAAACCCCACTTAGCATGCTTAGTGAAAATGTGGCGTGGTTATTATAAGCGGCAACAAAGGACGGTAAGACAACATGTGGAGGTCGAGAAATAACTCGGTGACTACGGAAATCTTGAATTTTTGTTTTGGATCACATGTCCGTTGGATATTGCAGTATGGAACGATGTACATTCATGTATAAGCATGATCTTTTCCAACATAACATTGAACCAAAATCGTATCGGAAAACGTTATTTCCAGTTCAAATAATATTTTCATTTCATTTGCTTGTAGATAACATATTTTTTGTAAAGAATGCAAGACATCATTTTGGAGGATATATTTCAAAGCGTTGTCATTATCTGCATCACAGGGTTACCCCATTCAGCGCCTCAAGGTCTGCTTTAGCACGGGGACTGTGTATCGAGTGAACTATGTAATTTATACAGATAAAATCACATATCATAATCATTAATTCATATAAAACCGATGATGACAACAAGAAGTATTACACAAGGCATCAGAGGTATGGCACATATTGTCCATCGTCAATCCGCCTACTTATCAGATTAGCCTAATACAAAAAAAGGTTACCTATTTTCATTTCCAGTTCATTTCACTCGTAAAAATGAACAAATACAATTGATACACATAGTTACTAAAATAATGTACGTAATAAGTAGCATAAAAAGGGTACATTCTTTGAGTGGGTAGCGGCCAGAAAGAAATTAAGTCCTTATAACAGGCAGACCCTTTAGGATTAAATACTATAATTTCAAACCATTACTTTTATATAGCTACAACAACTCACAATAACACTTACAAAAAAAATAAGGGAACATGTATTATCAAAGTTAAAATATTATATATCAAATATAATACTATTGCCAATCGGCCTGACGCACATCCAACCATAGCGGGATAAAAAAAAAAGCCAGCATACCAATAAGACAACGTTGATATTAATAAAACTTTTTGTTATTAGAACTACAAGCATGCAGACAAAGTGGAGGCTAGACAATTTTGTTTTATTTTTCTTAATCATCAAGACTTAAAGGTGCACCTGTAAAGTGCCTAACTCCACAAAAATTAATTTGAGCTTCCACATTTCTCTTCTACCGTGTTGCTTGGCTTATGGTAAGAGAAGAATAAAATAGGGTTAGATTTGTTCAAATGCCCCTTTAGTATGACGATATCTATCATTGACAATCATTCAGCTCAAGAGCGTTTATAAACGGTCATAAACTTCACACTGTAATTAGTTGTAAAAGCTGACGCAAATTTTCGTTTTTTAACCAGGAAAGCAGTGTTCTTTTTCAATGAAACTTTCACACATCATTCTGACATATCTTACAATGATTTTGGTATATAGGATTGAAGTCTCAAATGTCATTTTGGGCAATATCTGACACTTTACAGATCAGGTGCACCTTTAGTGATCATTTCAGCTATCGCCATTCCGTCTTAAAATCAGTTTGGCCGATACAAATTGTGTCTATACTGACGTTAATTCGGTCGGACACTTTTAAACATAACGGGTAGTATCAATTAAGGTGATCTAGTAACGTTGTTGGCATGTGCAGAAAGTGATGAATGGGTTGTATAATGTGTAGTTTGTGCTCTGATAATTATGTCCTCTGGGTATTGTGTGACAACTTCACGTTAAATTGATGTTTTATGTTCCGAGTAATGAGCGAAATGCAAAGTGATATTTGCTAACTAATTGACACTGACTTTGTACACAGTTACGACTATCCAGTGGAATGTTAAAAATCCGTAAAATAATAATCTATCTAACAAAATGGAAATTCGAAAAACCAAAACCTATTCAATACTTCGATTGGTAATATACTACAAGGTGTGAGAGAACCACTGGGTTTCTGATGACATAAAGTTTTGTGGATTCGGACAATGTTACTATCCCTTTAAACATATTTGATAATAACCTATTTGGCTAGTGGCAAATAGGCACATAGACACAATTATGTGACTGTTTACCATCCATGCCATCAGGACTACAGTATTCAAATGTCCTCTAATAACTATTTATGTTAAAAGCAATTTGTGTAATGTAATTTGGTCTGTCACACATCCTACCCTAAAGCCAATTGGACGGGTATGCTGCTCGTTATTCTGAAGTTTCAGAATTCCGACGGTTCGTTATTCCGAAGGTTCGATTTTTCCGAAAATGAAATAGGGTTCGTTATTTTAAAGGTTCGTTATCCGAAAATAAAATCGGGTTCAATCCAAAAATAAAATAGGGTTTGTTAATCCGAAAATGAAATAGGGTTAGTTAAAGAGATAGTTGAGTTTTGGTATAGAGAGTACAGTTTTGGTCAAACTGAATGTTAGTAACCAAATCCTGCACCATTACATTATAAACTAATAGCTATAACTCCACCATGCTCGAAAGGTATACATAATTACAAATTACTAAGTAAAAAGCCTGTTATCATTGAAAAAGAGACAATACAACTCAAAAGGGCGCTCTCTTAAAACTCGTTGGGTTCGACCATTTTAAATAAAAATTGTGCATGAAATGTTTTGTTAAGATAATTATTAAATAGAGAGATCATCAAGATCTATTTAAAACATTTGTCTGTAATTTTTGAAAAGTGTAAGCCTTTTCTCAACGGCTGGTTAAAAATTAATGATTATGGGGCTCCACAATAATTACAAATGGTTATACATTTATAGATTATTTCAGCCGTTTCTGAACCGATTTTGATCAAATAAAGTTGATTCTGTCATTAGAATTACATGCTCTTTCAAATTTGATACTCAGTTTTTCGTTACCTCACAAACAATTATTACGAGCAGCGCCCTCTCAACTTTTCCTTTAATTCGAAAATTAAATACGGTTCTTTAATCCGAAAATAGAATAAGGTTCGTTAATCCGGATATAATATGTGGCGTATTGGGGGGGGGGGGGGGGGGGGGGGGGGGGGGGGGGCAGCGTTGGCGTCGAGTTACTACCGGTGGAAGAGGCTTATCTTTTTGCCCCCCCCCCCCCCCCCCCCCCCACCCCCGTGGTGACGAAAAATAAAACACAAACATATATTACACGTATAATCTTACACTAGATTTGCCCCCATTGTGGGAAATCTTGCCCCACCACCCTGCCCCCGACTGGTCTGATCCTGGCTACGCCACTGAGACATCCAGTATAACAAGTATGCCCATACTATAGCCATTTTATGACTGAGATGGCTATTTTAGGAGCTAGTAATTGTTCATCTTTGGATTAACAAACCTCATATCATTATCGGAATAGAACCTCATTTCATTTTCAGATTAACGAACCCTATTTCATTTTCGGATGAATGAACCACATCTCATTTTCGGAATGACAAACCCCTTTCATGTTCGGCATAACGAACCCCTTTTCATGTTCGGCATAACAAACTCCTTCCATTTCCGGACAAACAAACTTTCGCAATTTCGAACCAGATTTTATTTTAGGAGAATTGAACCTTCGGAATAACGGAACTTCGGAATAACGAGCTGTAACCCGATTAGACATAGTGAATACAAAATCATTAGACACGTTATAACAAGTAGTGACTCTACGTTACACCATAATCTGGACGAACAGGTTATATTAAAAAAAAATGACATGTAGACATGATAATATACAATGTAAAATGTAGACGAACTGTCTATATAAGTAGACAAAATTACATTGATGTATTTATCCCTCGACTCAATTCGTATGCGAGTGTGATACTTTCTCCGTTGCAGTCTTGTACATTCACTGTGTTTGGATATACAACTAAAGCAACAGTGGCGGAAGTGGCATTGGCGACCATCGGACTATAACCATGATCACAAGTTGGGTGGAAGGGGGGAGGGGGTGTTTCACAAAGATACAAAGTTGAACTTTACTCTAAGTTGGACTTAATATTCATGGAAAACCATTTGTAGCCTTGAAATGAAACATATCCAAAAGCAAAGAATGCAAGTATTGAAACTTCCTACCAAAATTATATTAATTATTTCAAGGCTCGTTGATTAAAATTAACGGATTTTATAAAAATGTATGCCTTTTCAAAAGAACTGTTTCAACAATTTTACAACGAAACTAACGGCTTTTCATAATAGTTTGGTCTAACTTATAGAGTTAAGTTCAACTGTGGATCTTTGTGAAACAGCCCCCTGTCTGGTGCTCTACTAACTGAGCTCCAGGTAAGAGACCACCAACCCTTCGTTGGCGGTCTGTTTGATAGCTGATCTTTAAAGTTTAATAATCAGAAGCAGCTATGGCCCATGACACGAGCGTCGTTATTTCTCGTATAAATCGAAATTAATTGATTTGGTTTTGGTTTTGGTTTGCAGATTAATCATACAATTGTTTCACCGTCGAACGGTACAAGCATACTCACATCAGTTATACACGCAATTCATATCGAGACTTGATTACACAGAGACCCCATCTTATGGACACAATACATTGGTACTCATTAAATCGTTTAATCCTGGATCATGTCACTCATATCCCATGAATACGAGACGCGCCACGGTTCTCGCGGGTTGTGAGTTAATTAGAGAATTATATGTCTGATTATACAAGGCAAGGTTGGAATAGTTACTCACAATGTGTCACGAACTCGGTGGATTCTGCGTACCTCTCCCCGGGAGCCTTTCCGGTCGGACGGGGGCCCTTCCTCTCGCACGGACCGGTACGCCTCGGAGTACCAGGGGGGCAAACTTGCACCTTATAGTTATAGTAAGGACGGTGTCTCCAGCATGGATCTACACCCGAGATGTAGAGGGTTAAGAATCGCTCACCAGGTTAATAATGCCAGTAAAACACGCACCCTGGACGTGAATCGCTGCGACATCAAATAACGACGGCAATACTGATGATGAACCGCCTCGCAACTCCTGCAGTGGAGATTAAAATCTGGACGTTTTATATTTTTTTATTGCGACCGACGGTTTATTGGTTGAAGCAGGCAAGCTCGTTCGGTAAGATTGAGGTCTTTCGCTTTGAAAAGAAAAAAAGTTATGGGAAGGCTTCTAATGCATTATGCAGGAACGGCGGCCATGGTAAACGAAGTATTATTAGGCAAGACAGGTAAATACAAAGACACAGACTTGGTATGGCACAAGAACAGTCAAACGGTCACTGATAGATGTGGTAGCATTGTTTAGACTGTTAGATGAAAACGGAAAACATGAAGCGAAGAGACTGATGGTAGCGAGCAAAAAAAGAAAAGTACCTGAAATTGTCACAATCTCAGCTCATTACTGGATTGCCCTGCAGGCATTATTCGACGAAACTAACCGTAGTAAATTTGATATAACAAAATAGAAAATTCTTCCTGAACAAGTTTGTCAATGTTTTCCCTTAACTTGCTTCGAAATGCGTCCTTTTTCTATAGATGCATCAAACGCAATGCTGTTTATATTGTTCTAAGAAATCATGAGTTATTTATACGGAAACAGCAAGTTGTTGGTAAAAAAAACAAACGAATACTCTTCCAGTTGCTCGTGAATCCAGCACGGATGATCAGATAATCAGAACAAACTAATCGAAGACGAATTCGGAGACGTTGCGTCCTCTTCCCGGTAAATCCGTGCCTTTTCGTAGAAAGCGAAACGTGATGTGAGTGAGAGGAGGGATGCGGGAGAGCGCCAAGAGATAGTGGATAGAGAGAAGAGACAGAGATTCAGTGAAATAGGATCGCACGCACCGCTCGCGCACATGATTGTTACGCGGCAGTTACGTACCGGCGCATGTCCATATAAGTGGGCGTGTTCACATTATCACATGTATAACCAACGTTTTCTTCTTTTCTTTTTCTTTTTTTCTTCTTCTAAACATCGTGTGTTACATTAATTTTCGAAGTACACACTTTTACAATTTCGTGATTACGAGATATGGGCCTGTTCAAAGGAAACGTTCTTTATTTCGTTTTAGCATTCGTCGTGTGTTACGCGTAATGTCTAAGTAAACACGTTGACATTTTCGTGATTATTATCGCGAGATAGAAGAGAGGAGTCCGCATTTTGCGCACATGTTACCCAATATGAAACCGATTAATTTTTCAATCGCTTTTTGTTTTTTGTGCACAAAATAATTTGACCCTCATTTCATTATATGA